>JAJJMA010126112.1:0-12228 GCA_023529015.1 Papaver nudicaule | reverse complement strand
ACTGGATAAATTTCGAATATTGATTGCATCTTGTTAAAGGGGGGAGTGGAGGAATGTAGCTTTGCTTCGAACCTAAATATGTCATCGAACAGACAGAAAAATGTTAGCTGTTAAAAGAAATTTCAATGGAAGAAGAAGTCATTCATCTAGACATTATTAAACCGCAAACAGAATTCAAAATTCAGTTGAAGGAGGATATTGTCACTAGATATGACAAATCTTACCACATGATGCAACAAAGGAAGTATAATCAAGTATAAGAAGCTCTAAGCCATCTACAAGATCTTGAACTAAACCATCAGAAATCCCAACTGGGATTTCAAAGAAGTCATCAACAGATTGATGCACCAACTTCATTATCTCCACAGCAGAATGTGCATATGGCTCTGTCTTCGACTTTGGGTTCCATGTCTGAAATCCAAATTACAACTGCTTCAATCACTTTGTATACAATAATAAGGATTCATAAAAGATAATAAAAGTTTGCTTTCATGATGTGGTCACAGTGGTAGCACAAATTATACCCAAGAATCCAACATGAGATTGGAACCTGAAGCCTGCAACTCCTGATCCTACTTACCATCTAAATCCCATGAATTAACCACATCACAACAGTATCTTGTGACCAGGCATATACCTACGCCTACAGTAAACAATTTCATCTTGGTGATTCCAACACTAAGTATCTACACCAAATGACTAATGGGAGGAGAAGAAGGAACACAATTCATAAGCTAACCATAAGGGGGTGGACAATTTCAATCAAGAAGATATCAAGAAAGAGTTCACTGATTTCTTTTCAAAACTATTCATTGAAGAACATCCTATAAGACCTCAAATGAACCAGGATGTGTTTAACAAAATTTCTAAAGAAGAGAAGCAATGGTTGGAGAGACCTATTTCTGAGGAGGAAGTGTGGATGACAATTAAGAGCTGTGGAAAGAACAAATCTCCAGGGCCTGATGGGTACCCTATGGAGTTCTTTCAAGTTGCTTGGTCTATCATCAAAGAAGATCTTATGGCTGTAATTTCTGAATTCTTTGAGGAAGAGAGACTGAATTGGAGAATCAGCTGCTCTTTTATTAGTCTCATCCCAAAGAGAGAAGAGTCTTTTATTCCCCAGCACTTTAGACCAATTAGTCTAGTAGGATGTGTATACAAGATAATATTCAAGATTCTTGCTGCAAGATTCAAGTTTGTCATCCCCAAACTAATCTTTGAGCACCAAGGGGCCTTTATTAAGGGCAAGCAGATTCAAGATGGCATTTGGTTGCTGGAGAATTGATAGATGCTAGACTCAAAGCCATGTAGCCTGGAATTCTATGCAAGCTGAATATTGAAAAGGCCTTTGACAATGTAAGTTGGTCATGTGTAGACAGTCTCCTTGCAGCTACTGGTTTTGGTCTCAAGTGGAGAAGATGGATATATTGGTGTTGGCCTCAGCTCAATCTTCAGTTTTGGTCAATGGAGGAGCTACTGAAAAATTTAGACACCAAAAAGGACTGAGACAAGGTGACTCTCTCTCACCATTCCTGTTCATTCTTGTGGCTGAGGTGCTAACCAAACTGTTACTTAGAGATGAAGAGCTCAACATGGTTTCAGGATTCAACATCAACTCTGAGCTCAATGTCTCTCATCTGCAATTTGCATGACACTCTCATATTCCTAGATGCTAATGAGGAGAATGTGGAAAACTTAGTAATTGTGCTTCAAGTCTATGAAGCCATTATAGGGTTGAGAGTGAACTTAGAAAAGAGCACTGTCATAAGCATATGAGCTGACAATAAATGATTTGGCTGACATCCTACACTGCAAGGTGGAGAAGTTGCCTATCACTTACTTGGGTATGCCACTACTGCAATACAAACAACAGTATGGGACGGTATTGTGGATAAGTTTAACAAGAAATTAGCTAAGTGGAAAACTAAATTCCTGGCCAGAGCAGCTAAGATTGAACTCATCAGCAGTGCTCTAATGAGCTTACCTGTATACTTTATGTCTATAATGCAACTCCCAGTCTCTGTGGAAAAGAAGCTAAGAAGAATAATGAGAGAGTTTTTGTGGGGTGGCAAAAGAGAAAAGAAGAAAATTTGCTGGGTCAAGTGGGAAAAGCTATGTAGACCAAGAGCTTTGGGTGGTGTGGCAAGAAGAGATTTAAGAACCACAAACACGACCCTCCTTGCAAAATGGAGCAGTAGATACCACAAAGAGAGAGAAGCAATATGGAGAAGAACCATTCAAATGAAGACTAAGACAGATTCAGATGATGTGGCCAAATGAGTACAAGGAGGCTTTTGGCAGAGGCTTTTGGCAGAGGCTTTTGGAGGGGCATTCAGAATGAGAAAGTAGTTTTCCAGATGATGGCAGAAACACACATTAACTGTGGGAGGAATGTCAGGTTCTGGCATGACAAGTGGAAGGGGAACACCCCATTCTGTCAAACACATAAGAAAGCTTACAAAGCTGCATCCAACAAGAATGTTGATGTAGCTGATCTCATTCACAATGGGAGATGGAGGATTCAATTGACTAGAGCACCATCAAATGAAGTTGTAGCGGAACTCACAAATCTACTGACTCGATTGGGTAACACTTCATCCCTGAATAATGATGCTGACAATATCACATGCTCCCCAAATTCTGAATATACAGTCAAACATGGTTACAACTGGCTTATGAAGAACAACCCATTAAACTCTGCAAATGAACTGAAATGTGTATGGAAAAAACATGTGCCTAGGAAGGCTCAGTTATTCAGCTGGTTTGTTATTCACAATGCAATCCCTACAGTGGACAATTTGAACAGGGGCAAGTGTGAGATTGCAGAGACTAATTGCTTCTTCTGTAATAACTTTGATGAGAGTCTTTCTCACATCTTCCTCAACTGTGTGTTTGCAAAGGAAATATGGGACTTCTTCTCAAGCTCATTTGAAGATGTTTGGGTCCAACAAAGCACAGTTAAGGAACATCTTCAGAATTGGCATGTAATCAGAAAGTCTACACTAAGTAAGAGGGTCTGGAGTATCATTTTTCATGTTGTTATTTGGGCAATCTGGAAGGAGAAGAATGCGAGAGTGATGGGTAAGAAGAGAGGCAATGATGCAGAGACTATCATCAATGGTGTGAAGTATTTGGTTTACAAATGGGGAGGTCTATTTGGATGGTTCAAACACTATGAATTTAGAAATCTAATTGTAAGTTGGGAAGCTGTGATGGGCATTTCATAAAATCACAGTGTAGGATGTTTGTTTGAATTATTTGCTTGAGGTTCTGTCTCAAGTTGTTGTATTTTCATTCCTTTTTCATTTTCAATAAAATCTTTAGCTCTTGTTTCTCAAAAAAAAAAAAACAACGGCAAAAGCCCAATTTTATTCATTATGTGCTCAAAAGGCAAAAGTAGAGGAATTTGTTAAAAAGGGAGGTTCCACTCACTCTTATTATCACACCGTCTCACACTTTCGGCTCAATTTTCTTTTATAAAATTTAAACGTCATTGGATTGGAAGCTCCATTTTTGAGGATATATTCCTCTCATATGACTCTACTTTTCTACCAAAAATAGCCGTGCCGAAAAGAGACGAAATACTTTTTAGTTTCTTTGGAGAATTCTGAACGCTAATTTAACATAAAGTTCAGAATATAACTAAATTGCCTCATTGAAACGCTTCCATGATTTCCATCTAACTTTGTAGTCTGTCTATGGTGCAAATCTGACTTTTCTAGGACATAAGTCCGTTTTTGCATACTGTACATTATCAGCTGTCGAAGAGAGCAGTAATCCAGGCCCAGGACCAGGCCCCAGGTTATAAAGGAAAAACTCTCTCAAGTCATTCTGCCAAACAGCTGAGCTATGTACAGATAAAGAGCAGACAAACTCTAGTAATACGTGTAGTATATATTATCCGATCATGACCCTCAAGCTAAGGATCAGCTCAACAATTTACCTGGTCTGGGAAAAAATACGAAAAATATCTTTGGGACCACAATAAATTATTGACTAGGAGTTAATCCGACCATACGAGTCATCGACACTACTGAAGTGATGGTGAATGAGACTAGAAGGTAAGCTTAGAAGTTACAAACAGCAGCAACAATGGCTAAAGCCAATACTATTCATGCAGAGGCCAAAGTTTTTCAAGATGCTATGCAGTGATCCAAAAGAAAAACTCCAGAAAAAGGAAGTTGATGTAGAGACTGGAAAAAGTTGGGCATTTCCCAAAGGGCTGTTAATGGTTCCCTGACGAGTGTGAATCAACAATACAAGGAAATAGGAAGCGCAAAATAGGCGCAACTGTGCAAGCATATCCACGAATGTCATTATCATTTGAAATCCATGGAAGAATTATGTCACGCCAACAGTATCTTAACTTTAAAAAAGGAATCAAGAAGATGATACATTGCTAAAGATGTAGATGTTTAGTCATTACATGGAATGAAATTATCGCCACAGGTTAAAATTTGTGACAAAGGTTTGAGGGATTAGGAAATCTGCAAATTGTCTCCACAAATAAGAGAAAAGAATAAAGAGTCGATTGTAAGTAGAAATCGACTGTTTCGAGAAAATTCAAATGAAGATGACAGATAAAACACTGACAGCAAGTTCTTACAAACTATATCTATCTATCAACTTCATTTCACACCAATGTATTCTAGAGCAAACGAATAGAAGACACTCACAGCTCAGTTCATATTCGGGGAAATAAAGAACTCGACTCCACAGTGGAACAAAAATGAAAATATATTAGCCACATTTATTCTAATTCTGTACAATTCGTTGATTCTAATTACATATGGGTTGGAAGAAAGACCAAGAGGTCTGTTTTTGTTCTCTACATTCAATTCTTCTGATTCAACCAAGGACGAGGAAGATATACACAAACACATAAACAAAATTAAGTACTTATGACTATCCTGATGGCTGTTCATTTCTTAGCCTGCGCATTCGAGCACCCCACGACATTTTTCCTGCTGAAGCCTGGTTCATGCTTTTCCTCTTTAATCCTGTTAACTGAGACTGCCAACGGTTTTTCCACTCACTTCTGTCATCCAAATCCTACAAACAGAAAGAACCTTAGAAGATTAACATACATGCATGAGGTAATAGATAAGACTAAAATATAAATCTGAAAATCTTTTGTCCAGTAAAACACCCAATGCCAAACAAACAATAATAGACCTGGGTCATGCCAGAGAAGATAACAAGCACTCAATTACATAAACAATTGGGAAGGTTGATAATAAAGTAATCAATGAAGATTTGATTCTTAAACGAAGATTCCGACAGCGAAATGGGCACTAATAGTCTAATACAATACAATTGGAAAGGAAAATGAATGTCAAGATAGAAAGTCTGCACAAGAGATTTGCCCAGCCAGGCCACATCTTCGTATGACTAATGAAATGCATACTCTAGAACAAATAACTTATCACACAGCAATTTCCATCTAAACCTCCAAGTCTAATACAACAAACGAAATGAGCTTAACATAATTATTCATAACCAGATTCTATCTACGTGCACAAACACAAAATTATTTGCCAGGAATTCAAGAACATGATATAGACCCAATCCCACATTAAGCAGAGCCAAATTCTGATTGTATTGCATTATGAGCCAAAATAATCAGAATTTCACTTCAAACAACAATTTATGAGAAACCCAGATCTTGAATTCAACAAACAGATCCAAATCAAGAAAGTAAGCAAAATTTTCAGAACCCAAATCAAGCACAATTTCATAAGAACCCAAGAACAGAGAAACAAGCCCAAGGAGATGTTTAATTACCTCATCATTGCGGTGAGGATGATTATAACGTTTCCTGGCAGAGAAAGCAAGATGCAACCCTCTAGCCAAATCCTTATCATACAGCGCTCTCCTAGTTGGATCAGATAATATCTCATAAGCTTCTGTAACCTGAATAAACCTTCTTGTATACTCTTCTGTACGATCTGGTGGTGATACATCTGGATGATACTTTCTTGCTAATTGTTTATAAGCTTGTTTAATTTCATTGAAACTTACGCCTTCTGGTATACCCAATAGCTGATAAAAACTCAAATCATCTGACAATAACAAATTCTCCTCTTCCTGCACATGCTGATCGTTAATGGTAGCTTTTGTTCTGTAATTAGAAACACGGTTTTCAAGCAGAAGATTTGGTTTTGGGTAATGGGTTTTGAAGAAAACAAAATTAGAAATGTTGTTTGTTCTTGTTGAGAGTGGTTGATAGGGTTTTAGCTGTAGACAGAAACTGCCATATTCAGATATTACTCCAGAGCTCATTCTTTTTCTTTTTCTTCTGGTTTTTCTTTTTCTGTGTGTTTTGTTTTGGTTTTTGTATGATTTTTGGTTGTGATAAAGAGTCACTTTGAGGAAGGTGGGAACATCTGTGATCATTTGGCCTTGTTCATGTCAAATATTACTTTGACATACCCCTGCAATTGGCAAGTCTTTGACCAAATTTCAAAGTTCCCACTGTCAAGCAGCATGTGTGTCTTCTAGGTGAGGTGGAGTAGATTTTCAGCAGTTTTACACAAATGCACTATAACCCTCGTAAAATAACAGCGTTGAGACTGGTAAAAATTTATTAAAGTGCAATATTAAATAGTCAATAATATAATTATATTAATTCATTAGATTTACTCATTTGTTAAATAAAAAACTAGTAAAAAAAGAAATGTCCAAAGAACCAAATCCTAAGAAGATTAATGTTTAGATGTAATGAACTTACCGTTGTAGATGCAAAAGCAGATGCTCATGGCAGATTGTTTTGTTTTCGTTCATCGTAGAATTTGCTAAATGGATTGCGCCACATCAGAGAACCCTATTGAACTACCCTAAAGAGTGAATAGAACACGATCTCGGATTCACCTAATGGAAAAGAGATAATGAGTGTCACCGGAAATAAATTAAGTGATAATGTTGAAGTTGAAAATGAAACTGTAGTTATAGAACTACCTTCAAATAAAAAAAAAACTATCAAATTTACGAAAATATTGAATAGTTTTATTTTTTTAATCATCGAAAGAGCGAATATATTATATATCAGAAGAATATACAAAAGTTCTACGGGAAGTAGAGTACGGAAAAAATCAAGGCTTATACTGAATAGTTTTCGTTGCATATGAAGTGACAACACCATAAAATCATCTAGTGTTGGGAAAATTCCAAGATGAAAATTCAATCTGACATTTGTTTGAAGAAAAATTATGTCATAATTGAGTCATTCTTTACCAAATTATCATGATCGTAAAACGGATAATATATGTATAATCATTATTATTTTACACATCACCCGAGTCCTATATTAAATGCTAACTTACCTGCTATCTTTTCCATTTTAAATGGGATTTATCTCATTGCCTTTACTCTACGTATGACACTGACACACTAGCTCTAAAGTACCAAGACCTTCAAAAAAAAAATCAAAAGCTTCAATATGGTGAAGGCACCAAGATTATTGAACTTTTGAAATATTTGTAAGTTACAAAATATGGTCAACAAGTTAAAATCCAGATCAACATGAATTTGGGAGTTCCGAAAATGTTACTCAAGAGGTATAATCACAGTCGACTTCTCGTAAATGGAAGGTTTGTTAGCCTCTGCACAAGTGGCCTAGCAAATGTAGCTTTATTAGTCCAATAAGGAAGCGACATTAGGCTAAGACAAGGAAGGCCATTTGGCATATGCAACGTCGATTAGTCAATGTTGAATGTTCGAGGAATTTAGAGTTATCCCCCTTCAAGGAATGAATCAAGGACATGGAATAGGTCAAGAAAACGAACTAGGCATTAGGCCAAAGCTTGGCCAAGGCTTTGGTAATGCATGAGAAGCACTGGCGCAGCCAAACTCGTTATTGCAAGTCAAGTACTCGGCCAAAGGAAGCAATGCAGCTTAAGGCTTGTGGGTCAAAGATATGCATCAAGTTAGAAGGCTTAAATGGCATGTGCACACGCTGGTTGTAGCGTCCAAAAGAGTGTGGCAAATGGCCTTGACGAGAATGAAGCATTATGGCTTCGAAATGGCCCATATGAGCGGTTTGAAGTTGGTTACGGCTTGGAATTGCGTGGCATGAGTAGGAGTACATATGAAACAGTTATAAAGGAATTTTATAACTGTGTTTGGTCCTGGAAGCCATCAAGTACACGTGCAGCAACATTAGGCCAGCAGCACACAGGCCAGACGGTTGCAGAATGCACTTTAGTTGGTTACAGGAACTACCCATGGACACTTGGTTGTTCATGGCTTGTGCAAACGGTTGCACACGGTTTTGGCTTGTTTACTACTGTATATAAGCTTTGTAAATCAGTAGGAAAGAGAGAGGGAACTCTGGGGAAAACCTCATAGGCATAGGCAAAGTGTTTAGGCCATTGTAGGGAGTTTGGCATCACGAGAGAGTGATGGCCATTTGTAGTCATGTACGTTTTGGACGAATTTTGTATTCTTCCTTGAAGTAATGAAAGTGAGTTGTTACTTATAATTATGTGTTCTTGAATGGTATTGATCTTGTGTGGAATTGGTAGCATGGCAAAGCCTTAGTGTAGTATGGGATGCACTAAAGGAATGAGAGAAAATGATGAAAGACTTTCGTTGCCAATCTTTGATGATTGTGGGTGCACTTGAAATTAGAAAGTGTGTAAGGCTGAGCATTGATGGGTGAAGCTTGATTCACTGAACCATTAGTGTTGTCGGGTCATTCCTTAGCCAAAATTGGTTGAAGTAATTTGGGGGTGTGACATTGGCGGTATCAAAGCATGATTGGCTCTGATTTGGATTTAGTTTTGTTAAGATTTTGTCTCTGTGACTCGTGTTGGTGTCATTTGTTCGTGGAAGAACCCATTGAAGAGAAGGTATTCAATTGGTTGAATGATAAAACACAAGAGTTTGTTGACTTCTATGGTGTAAGTCAGAGTTTTAAGTCCATGTTCTCACAAGTATGCGGAAAGTATAAGCGTTAGGAAGGAGGCCCTTTCACAACGTTTTCAATACCAAGTATTACTGCAAGTAATGGGAATTTTGTGACATTGTGGCCAGTCTATTGGAAGATTATACGTATATCCCTCGATACATATACCTTGGTGGTAATGCAATTCTGGTTGTGGCCAGCAGTTCTGTGGCATATGAGATGTCATGAGAAACGAATTGTATGATCAATTCTTGTCTAGCATATGGCTTGTTGATAGGCCAAAGAAAAGAACGTAAGTTCGGGAAAAACCGATACACCACGGTCTTACGTTAAGCAAAGTTTCTTTGTTGATGCTAGGGATGCACAAGAAGATGCCATGAGTGGGCATAGTGCATTTGCATTTGGTTGTAAAGTAGTGGAGTCGAAATGCAAGGACTAGGGAGTCCAAAGACCGGCATTAGACTAAGAACCACAACGGACATTCTTGTCAAAAGAAAATCAGTCATAGTTGCTTGATTTGGCGAAGGGTAATGACAAGGTAAACCAGATGTGTATGGGCAGGAAAATATGTTCCAAGTTGGAGGAAGAATGCTATCTCTGCAGGATATGCTTGCTTCATGGAACGAAGGCAGTGATACCTCATTTGCAAGGGATTTTGGCCTTGTTTACAAATGTCCAAGGAAGGGAGTTTAGTCCGCAATAGTCATTGGCTAATATGACTTTATTGAGCACTATGGTGATGCTCAGAATCATCAAGTCATTTTAATCCAGTTTGTGCAATGTGTCGCACAAGTTAATGCTACACTTGAAGAAGTAGATGCGGGAATAAAGAGTGACAAAGGAGTGGTGATGCATATGAATGGCATGGGTCATTCTTGAAATCTTCATAGAAGCTATAGCAACATGAATGCCTCAGATTGGAGGAATCTGACCAAATATTAATTGGACGTTGTTTCGTTATGGGAGGAGCAAAGGAACATTGATAGTTGGGCTGAATCTCAGGTGGCGTACAAGGCAATTGGTTGTGGACTTGTTTCCTTGTTTGTTGTTAAAAGGCGATAATGAAGTCATGGAGAGGGAACTCTGGGGGAAAACCCATAGGCATAGGCATAGGCAAAGTGTTTAGGCCATTGTAGGGAGTTTGGCATCACTTGGGAGTTATGGCCATTTGTAGTCATGTTTTAGACGAGTTTGTATTCTTCCTTGAAGTAATGAAAAGAGTTGTTGCTTCTAATTATGTGTTCACGAATGGTGTTGATCTTGTGTGGAACTAGTAGCATGGCAAAGCCTTAATGAAGTATGGGATGCATTAAAGGGATGAGAGAAATGAAGAAAGACTTCCGTTGCCAATCTTTGATGATTGTGGGCGCACTTGAATTGAGCAAGTGTGTAAGGCTGAGCATTGATGGGTGAATCTTGATTCACTAAACCAATAGCGTTGTCGGGTCATTCCTTAGCCGAAATTGGTTGACGCACTTTGAGGGTATGACATTGGTGGTGCTTGTTGGTTCTTACAAGTTTGTGATCAGTTGGTATAGGAATTTGTGATCCATTTGAAGTATACTTTCAAGTATTAGGTCGTGTATGGCCTTGGTGTTGGGATTAAAGTCTTTCTATGTAAGCTAGTAGTGAAGGAGGGTTTTCGATGTTAAAGTACTTGTCTCTTTTGATTCGAAGTAAAGCTAGTTCACGTTGGGAGATGCTACATAGCATATTGGCCAAAATATGCAATAAAAGACGTTGAAAGTGTAATGGTGCAAAATCAGTTTGATGGTGTGAAGACATGGTGTTGTTAAGAGATGTCCCTACATATTGTACTAAGGAAATTGCTAAGAAGAGTGCAATACAAGAAAGGCAGCAAGGCCAAGAAGTGTATCCATCAAAGGAATGGGTTAAGAGAAGAAACTCATAAGCTTTGGAAAGTTTTCCAAAGAGTGAAGCGGTTCGAATGAATGCCCGAGGCGCATTGGTTTCGAAAGCGACGTAGGCCAGAGAATGGTATGATGCCAAGTTCTGTCCTAAACTAGTTAGTCATAGCTTAGGCTAAGAAGCTATGCAACTCAATAGTTTTGCTTTAGGCGAGTCAAGCAAAGTATGGCCAAAGGATTTGTGCTAAGTGCATAACAGTTGGATCAAGTATGAGGCTTATACTTGGCCATAGCACTCAAGGAAACGAGTTCCTTAGTGTTTTTGCAGCAATAGCGCTTAGTTGGTACGCATAAAACCACTATATATTCTATGGGAAGCTTGACGGAGAGCCGTGGAGGAATTTGTTCCAAGACATGTGTCAGCAAAACTGATTGGAAATGAAGGCCAAGTCGCATATAAGTCCTGTTGGGTTGCATGATGCAACCAAAGTTGGAGTTTGAAGGTATGAGACTAAGGTCATGATCACGACGATCAATGGGTAGCACAAAAGAAGGTAGCATATGGACGGTATGGACTGGAACAGTGCTGGCCTTGTGCATGTCAAAGTTGTGTACACTTAGGCACAGTTGACGGATGGGTGATTTGAGGCTAAAAACGAAGTTTGCCCAAGAAAAATCGCAAGATTTGCATTTGGGCATTGATATGCAAGTTGACATGGAGTTGAAGTGTTGCGCAGCACAACAATAAAATCTCAAGTTGGCATGATCAATAACAAGGCAGTAAAGCTAAGTGGTGGTGAATGGTACTAGGCATAAAGTATTGGCGTGGACGCCAGGAAGGCCAAGAAAGTTGCTGAATTTCTGAGAAGAGGTTTTTTCCAGAAGTGTGCTTATATAACCAAGTAGTTCGGGAGGCCCCAAATGAGTATTGCATTCATCGAGGACGATGAACAGAATGGGTGGGGGAGGTTTGTTAGCTTCTGTACAAGTGGCCTAGCAAATGTAGCTTCATAAGTGTTCATGAATGGTGTTGATCTTGTGTGGAACTAGTAGCATGGCAAAGCCTTAATGCAGTATGGGATGCATTAAAGGGATGAGAGAAATGAAGAAAGACTTTTGTTGCCAATCTTTGATGTTTGTGGGTGCACTTGATTTGACCAAGTGTGTAAGGCTGAGCATTTATGGGTGAAGCTTGATTCACTGAACCATTAGTGTCGTTGGGTCATTCCTTAGCCAAAATTGGTTGACGCAATTTGAGGGTGTGACATTCTGCAACTGTTTGGCCTGTGTACTGCTGGCCTAATGTTGCTACACGTGCACTTGATGATTCTCAGGGCCAAACACGGGAATAAATTCCTTTCATAACTGTTCCATACGTCCTCCTACTCATGCCACGCAATTCCAAGCCGTAACCAACTTCTAACCGCTCACATGGCCTATTTCCAAGCCATAATG
>JAJJMA010126109.1:0-11322 GCA_023529015.1 Papaver nudicaule | reverse complement strand
CCACCATTCCGATTTGATATGTCCATTTTGAAACAAGATGATTGAACCGGGACCGATTCATTCATTCCATGGTTAATCCCGTCACGAGGTATTTTGGTGAGTTTTCTTTTCTACTTACCGTGAGAGTGAGAACCAGTGCTAATTACCTGTTCTTCTTCTTCTTCCTCCCCCATTCCATTTCCTTCTCCTCAAACCTTCATAATGCAGATGCTTCTACTCCAACCGGCAATTAGATCAATTAGGGTTTCTCCGGTGCCTATTCCTTCACCACTTTCTTCTTCTCCTTCTTCTAATCTCCCTCTCAGAACCCTCAGGAACCTCTCAGCCATTCCTCTTCTACCCTTATCTTCATTTTCGTCACCAAAACCACTAAACTCACTTTCAATTTGTACCAAGAGAGCATCCACTGTTGTTGCCAATGCTGCTGCAGCTTCCTATCCTTACAACGATGAATCAGAGAAGGCAAAACGTGCTCAGGTTGTTTTTCTTTTCCTTAATTTTTTTTCTTGAATCGAATTATTTGGCTCAATTTTTGACGAATTATGGATTAATGGGTCAGAGTTTGTTGTTGTTTGGAATGATTTATTATTATTACTCAGGTTGCTAAGAGGTTAGAGAATACAGCGAGGTATTTTAAGAGATTGGGGAGTTTAGGGTTTTGGGGTCAACTAGTGTGTACGATTATATCTGCTGTGATTCTATCGTTTTCCACTGCCATTACTGGAAGAGTATCATCACCAGCTACTTTTTATGCTACTGCTGGTGGAATTGTGGCAGCCTTCATTTCAGTGTTTTTCTCCTTCGGGTATATCCGTCTTTCAGATAGGCTTAAGAAAACTGCCAGTGATCCTGCCAAGGTGAATTTCTTTTGTACATACAGTATGTATGTGTTGTATACTTGATTCTGCTGTGATTCATACAATATGTATGTGTTGTATACTTGTGCTTGTTTTTGTGAAAATAGAAAATACAGGCATCAACTATGAGTATAGACATCTAGTGATAAAAAATAAAACTATGATAGACATCTCTTCCGAGAACAATACTTTTCTGTCATGCTATGTGATTGACGTTCCAAGAGGTTTCAGCGCTTGTAGAAGAGTTTTCCAAAACCTTGATAGGAGAAGTGTAAGGTTCTTCCCATCAAGATAGGCAGCTCTTGAAGCATGATAACCTTGTGTGCGTTTGGAGGCTGGATGGTCTCAACCCTATCTTTCTAGAGCAAGCTCTTTTATGGATTGATCTTGTGTTTGCAAATTGCAATAACAAATGACCTTAGAATTGGTGTTCTATGGAAATGTCAATTGTGCATCAATATACTAGTCTCACCTGATTTCTGATCTGCCTGCTTAGTTTATGTATTTTGGTCATTAGGTAGTATGTTTCCTCTTAGATTGGATATTTGCTTCAGCACATGCGTTTATCTTTCTCAAGGTCCAGGAGAACTCAATTTGTGATTTGTGAGTGGATAGTCAAGTATTTTGATGCCTTATTAAGATAAGAGTTTCTGTAGATTCTCAGCAATAACATTTCTTCGTCACTGGGGGTGTTGCAAATTATGGTTCTTCACTTGGAAAATCAGTGCCTTATTTTAGGGAGAAGGATCAAAAAAATTAAAAATAAATAAAATAATAATAATCTTAGTTTAGGGAGTGTTGTACTATGCCCTTTGGATTAAGCAATTTTGTGACAGATTTTCCATTCCATCGTATAAAAAAGGTTCTTCTGACAGCATGAAACCCCAGGCCTCTGAAGCTTTCTTTCCATGGTTCACAGCTGTTAGAACTAGTATTCGTGAGCCTCAACCAAGTTCAACTTACATCCTATTCTTTGGACATATTACTATCTTCTAATTTCTCATAACTGTATCTACTACTTATTTTCAAGGTATTGCTTTCACAATTATATGAGTATCAACATGTTAAGATGAACTATATAATACTTGAAATTAATGAATTGTGCCACTACTTTCAGGCTCCTCCTCGCGCTGAAGTGGTGAAAAGCCTAAAGAACAGTATAGTGATAAACATTCTAGGAATGGGTGCTGCCATTCTTGGAATGCAAGCTACTGTGGGATTATTAGTTGCGAAGGCCCTTACCTCTTCTGCTAATCCTTATTACCAGGGTGTCACTCCTGGATCTAGTCCTGTTCTAGCTTTGGATGTATTTCTCGTGCAGGTAATTATTCTCATTTTCCAAAATCCTATTTTAAATGTATTTTTGAGAAAATATTGTAAAAAGTTTGTAAGTTTTACCGGCTTTAGAATTTGGGTCGTAAGTTTGTCAAGTTTTGGATTTGGGTCGCTTGACCGTTACTTAACCAATGGTCAAAGTCAAACCGTTACTTTATAATTACACGTTTGCCATTCCATTAAAATCAATATTACACATTTTTCCACTCTGTTAAAAAAATAAATTTTTACTTGAAAATAACTTTTAACATTTTAATATTTATTGAAATTAATTTTTTATATTTTTGAATTAAATATTAAATATATTTTTTTAAAATTTTAATTATTATTATTATAATTTTTTGATTAAAATTAATTTTTGAAAAATATAAATTAAAAAAATTGTATTTATATTTTAATATTTATTTGAAATTAATATTTAACAATTGTAATCTTTTCATCCAAGGTTAATTTCAAATAAATATTAAAATTTAATTTAAAATAAATATTAAAAATTAATTTCAAATGAATATTAAGGTATAAAATTAATATATTTTTTTTCAAAATTTTCATAAATATTAAAAATTAATTTCAAATGAATATTAAGGTATATATTTTTTTTTTCAAAATTTGATTTCAATATAAAAATTAGAAACAAAAAAAATTGATTTTTTTAACGAAGTGGCATATGTATAATTTATAAAATAGCAGTTTGACTTTGACCATTGGTCGACTCATGGTCAAGCGATCCAAATTCTAAAGTGGACAAATTTACGACCCAAATCATAAAGCCGGTCAAAACCCACGACCCTTTTACAAAAAAATTTCATTTTTTAATCAAAAGCAATTGTTAGATAAACATCTTATTCAATTTGTTTTTTAATTATTAATTGGCGTACTTATGTTTTTTTTTTTTTTTCCTGGGTTGTTCTTGTAGGCCTCAGCCAACATTATCCTTTCGCATTTCTTGGGGCTTGTTTTTTCGTTGGAGCTTCTGCGCTCAGTCACATTGCCACCTTCCGAAGTTGTTCCCATCCCTAGAGTCGCGTAAGTTGTGATTATCCATATTAACAGAAAACTCTACTGTCCAGGTTTAGCAAAGACATTTTGTTGAAAAAGAACTATGAATTGTGTAATCACTATACATACAAGCTATTTTCCTTCATCTATTTTAAACAGTAGATAGATATTGATGGTTTCTGGTTTCTTAAAATTTAATAATCAAAACAGCTTGTTCTAAGGCTAAGTGCAATGAGAGTGCTAGTGCTAGAAAAAGCGTGGTGTATTCTCTGAATGCTACTTCTCTCTCCAGAAAGACATTCGAAGTAGCATTGCTAGTCTGGCGCTGAATGATCCCACGGTAGAAAAGTGAACCAACGCTCAATCGTTCAGCACGGATCCGAGTATTCTCATTAGATCTGATGGTTGATAACATATATTTAGATCTGATGGCTGAAATTATCTGGCGTTTTAGCATTCAGTGCCCCACCGCTCTATGATTCAGCGGTAGACTGATAACTAGCACTGCTTAGCAATTGCCATAAGACTTAGGAGACCAATCTAGCGCTAGATAGCTGATGTGGAGGGGAATCTAGCACTATAACTAGCACTCCCATTAGAGTTAGCCTAAGAAAGCTAAACATCACAGCTTGATATATTTTACATGATTAATGGTGATGAACCTAGACTGAGTATTATACTCCCTCCGTCCCACATAAATTGAGCTAGTTTGGATTTGTACAATTATTAAGGCAAGGAAGAGAGAGATTTTTTTTTTCATGTTTACCCTCAACTATTGTTATTATCTTACCTTCACTCTCTCTCATGGACCACTCTTCTTTTAATTTAGGAAGGGTAGTTTTGAAAGTTCATGGTATAAAAACTAGCTCAATTTATGTGGGACAAAATCAAAATAGAACTAGCTCAATTTATGTGGGACGGAGGGAGTATACATCTTCAAAGGTACAAAAGCAATTTTATGACTATCTTACTCGTCCAAGTAACACAGCTGAAACCATGATGATTATTTTCGAAGTTTATTACATAAAAATGTGAATGAGGATATGATATCCAATACTAATGAATGTCTACCAAGTATACATGGCTTTGCATTTGAGGGTGCAACACTACACTAACTTGTTGGCCTTCGATGACGACAATACAAATTTCTGTCATTTACAAGAAATCTTGAACCGGTAAATATTATCTATCTTAGAAAAGATGAGACATTCATAAGGATGAGTTTCAATTTCTCTATACGAGAAACCATCCATCAACCACAATTTTTGGTGGAATTTTCTGTTGAACTCTCAAACGCAATTTGGTACGTGAACTAGATCACGAACCATGTCCCCAGAATTTCTTCCTGAAGACAAAAGTACCATACGGTTTGCGAACTGTTTTATGAACCTTTGTACGCGGTTTAGCCAGAGATTCTTTAATCTCATAAATAGGTGAACTAGATCTTCAACGAATCTATCCTACACGGTTCAATTTCAATTAGATATTCAGTTGTTCACTCTTGTGTTGAGACAAATTTGATAGTAGTTTTCCTTTACCAAACTACTTGGTGATAAACTCCAAATGATTTCTATGTGTGCTTAAATTGTGATTACTTTGTGTGAAAGTTAAGTAACGGATTCGTTAGCACGGTTACGACATAACTTGTAGGACAAGGAACCTATTGCTTTATTCCTAAGCAACCTATCTTATTGAATGCTATAAATAGATGACTCTAGAACGAACACCACAAGCATCAAGCATTCGTGAGAAACCTCTGTAGAATTTGTGAAAAACTCTTTACACTTAGGTGTATGATTGTTATGGAGAGTCGTCCTCTATAGGTATAAATTCCTTCGTGGAATCGGCCTACGACTATAGAAAAGACTTAACTTGAGAGTTGTAAAGCACAAGTAGATATTTGCCTTTGTGGTATTTATCAGGTCGTATATCCTTGGTAGATTATACTTGTTCTTGTGTATTATACGGTCCTTCTCTTCTTCAATAAGTCCATTTAAGAACAGTGAATCAATTAGAAGGTTGATCGAAGCAACGTACGGCTGCACTCGGTGTTGTAAGACCTACTTAGCTTCGATTGTATAAGTATTGGTTTTGTAACTCTTTCACAATTGAGGTAGAGACAAGTTAGGCATCGTTTACTTTAATTACGTGTCATCCCTAACTTGTATAAGAGATTTCCGTATAAGCTTGATCATATGTAAAGGAAGTCACTTTCAAGTGTTAATTTGTTGGAGGACAGATAGGACACTGGTATTCTCTGTTGAAAAGCGGTTCGAGTACCAAAACCCTTTACCAGCGGCTAAAGAAACTCCTAGGCATGTAACAGACGTCAGCTAAGGGAATTAAGTGTGTAGGGTCTTACGAGATCCAAGAGACGTAAGGAGTGCGACAGTAATTGATTCGCTTGGAGGGTTTGAGTCGGTCTCTTCTACATCCCAGTCCGAAGTTTGATAGTTGGCTAGTGTTTGTAGATAGCTTAATACTTTGTGGTGTTCAAACTGGACTACGTCCCAGGATTTTTCTGCTGGATTGTGGTTTCCTCGTTAACAAAACTTCTGGTGTCTTGTGTGCTTTACTTTCCGCATTATATCTCTGATTATATAATTAAATAAACACAAGTTTTACGTTATTAACCTGCAGTTAATTCTCAATCCTTCCGAAGGATTCACAAAGACTCGTCTTTGTTGGAATTGATCTTTACGATCCCACTTAGGTTGACAGATTTGGATCTTGATTTTTGTGATCGTCCAAATCTTACGATAGACTCGCGAACCTAAAAGTTGGTGGTGTATTTAGGTACCCTCGGTTTTTTAATTGGTATCAGAGCAGGTAAACAATTAAAGAGGTAACTGTCTGTTCGGGAATATGGATCAAAGCTCGAAAGCTTGTAACTTAGCACCCGTATTTGATGGCACAAATTATTTGTGGTAGAAATTGTTGTGCGATCATTTATGCAAACCAGGGATGTTAAAGTCTGGGTCTATGTGGTAAAAGGCTACACACCCCAACTCACGAGGTTGAGTGTAAGACTATTCCCATGGATATTGGCGAGTATAAGGAACCATAAATTCTTACCGCTAAGCAAACCTATAATGGGATTAACGATATCATTCATGCAATAACACCAGACCTCTTCTATCACATGGCCACACGTGAAACCTCGAAAGAGGCTTAAGAAAGATTGCAAACGGTGTTCGAAGGGAATGCTGCAGAAAAGGATGCGAGGCTTCAAAACCTTATGTATGACTGGGAAAACCTTTGGATGCTTGAGGATGATACCTTTGAAGAACTTAATCACAAACTGTCTGAAATAGTGAATGCCTGTCACACCTTAGGAAAAACTATTGTAGAAAGGGACATTGTGAGCAAAATTCTAAGGTCATTGCCTTCAAGATGCGAGTCTAAGAAACATGCCATCCAAGAAGTACACGAATTAGATATTACAAGACCTTGTTGCCAAGCTTAAAATCTTCGATCATGAGCACAAGAACTCTAAAAACATTGGATTTAGAGCGACTAAGAATACAAGGAAACTTGTAAAAGAATAGTGTACTCTAAACACCACATCTAATAATTATAGTGGGGATGAATCCGATGATAATCTTGATACTGTGTCATTAGTTACTCGTTAGTTTCGAGATCTCTTGAAAAGGAGGAATAAACGGTTCACCAAAGAAGCCCCATCATCATCTACTAAGCCCCATGATAAAGGTCCACCTAAAAGCTGGAATAAAGACAAAGATGATGATAATATGCCACAATGTTACAAATGCAAGAGATTTTGTCATCTAGCCAATGAACGCCCCAGTCTAAAGTAATATTCTGGGAGCAAACCATTGCTGCTACGCTTGATGATTCCTCTGATTGCTATAACTCAGAAGAAGATATAGTCAAGTCGCACTCATTGCAACGTGTGTCGATACTATTAATGATGGTACTACCAAATCAAAATAATATCTGGATACATGCTCCACTCCTATGGACACGTTTTCAGTTGCCATCATTGAGAAAATCATACCTACAAAGCACAAACATCGGCTCACCAGATGTAACTTTTGTGCTTAGAAGGGACATGATTATGAACAATGTCACAGGTATATACGTAAAGTAAATTATGATTATAAACTCCAAAGGAAAGATATTATACTCGTGAATGTTCTTCGAATCTTCCAATCCGCCAATGGTAGAGTGGCAAGTGAAGATCGGAAATGCTCAACTTTTTCAAGGGAAAAACAAGGAATTGAGAAGACTAAGAAGTTCAAACGAAACAAGACTAAGAAAGGCAACTTTTGTCCAAAGAAGGATTCAACAGCTCACAGTGGGCATAAATATGCTTACTTCAACTCACACTAGTTGTGAGTGGATTGATGCTCTCATTCATTTCCCCTTGGAATGAGATGTCACTGTGCAATTGCGCAAGATCATGTTTATTTTGATTTATTCGTTTTTCTTAGTTTGTATATATGTTGAAGTGATTGATAACCCTTGAATTATGGCACTTTTTTTTTTGTTAGAAAACAAAATCATATTGAGACGTGCTCCATAAGATTTTATGACCTTCTTACAAAAGGCATAAATTGATTCTGGGAGACTCTCAAGATAATGGGACACATCAAGGAGTTAGCATTGATATAAATTGTTATTAATGAATGTCCATGTTGTTGATACGGTTCGCAAACCGTTATGGTTCTAACACTGTCCACCATCACGATAAGTATTAATCTTGACAGTCTCTCTATTACTTTAAAAGACTTTTAGAAGATTTGTTTATAAAGGAATAAATGGAGTCGTCTCTCCTCATTCCATTTAAAATCTTCAACATGGAAAACCCATTGTTATTACCTTCCCTATCAAGGAACCTGAGTCCATAACTGACAGGGAAACCATGAAACCAAGTGATACTTTGAAAGCAGCTGTCAACAAATGAAAGAAAGAAAAAAAAAAAAAAAAAAAAAAACTGATTTGTAAAGGTTGAGCCTCCTTCTCAGAAAAATCAAAGGATTGCATATATCCTCAAAGAATGCAAAGAAACAAAAAGAGAAGCGAGATCTCTTGGGGAAGTGTTGCTAAAAACTCTTTAAGTTCAGGAAGCTCTTGTGAAACAACATGAAGAGCTTATGGAGGAAGTTTACAAGGCAACAATGGGTAAGACCAAGGTAACTGAATATTATGCTCCCATGCCTATGAATGAAGATCAAGATATTGCTAAAATCGAGAACTTCGGCATGACTTCCTTGGTAGATTAGAATAGTTGGTTCCTTGTGAGAACTTGTTCTTACTTTTGCTTAAGGAATATAAACTGTATCTAAAACTAGTTTTCTTTTCATGCTTTTTAGAGTTTTTTGTCATGTACCTCATGTGAGAGAGGGGTGCCCTTATTTATTGTTGTGTTTGTATTTATTATTATCTTTAGTTTGGTGTTGTTTAGCTTATTAGTGGGTGTTGTTATCAATTGTGAGGATAAGGTTATCTGGCTTTATAAGCCTCAAGTCTGTATTGAAATGATTATCGAAAATTAATCAAAAACTCTAAAGAACATTTGTTCTTTAGGCTGCGTTCTTTGAACACAGAGGCTTGAATCGGATTTAAGAGTTACTTGGGCTCAGATCTTCGGATCTGGGAGTTACTTATCTTTGGTATCGAATCGTCGCGACTGGTTCACGACATTTGGTATCAGAGTCGTTCTTTCCATGGGAACTGCCGAGAGGAATTTACTGGATGATCTCTGTGAAAGGCTAAATGAAAGGTTAGGAGGGACTTAAATGAGCTAATAGCTTGTTTAAAAGCTAAATTTTTTCTTCTTGTGAATGAATGAAAAGGTTGATTCCACTGATGACTTAAGCCAATTAGACTCTGTAATTTCATCTCCTCAAGTCGAAGAAGCTTCTACAGATAGTGACGTTGAAGATGAATCTACTGAATTCGATTTAATTCCATCTTACTTCTTTGAAGAAAGAGATTACTCAAGAGTGGTTGAAATTCCTTCGTACTTCTTTGAAGAGACAGAAGATTCAAGGGGTCTAGACCTACCTGAAGGAGAAACCATCTCGGATTTGGGTTGTTCAATTGAAGTTAGGGATTCTAAAATGGAGATGGTGAAGTTGGTATGGAGTCGCAACAGACTACGGGGTAAGGTTCGTTCTCCTCCTGATTTTAATTTAAATCGGAATATATTTGATCGTGGGAGAGATTTCAAACTCTGCCTAGGGTTTTCTGGAATTACAATTGGTTTTTCTCACTGGTACCTTAATTATGATTGTGTAAAATTGTTAAAAAAATTATATGAAGATAAGATGTTTGTGGAAATACCAGAGAGAGATAGGGTTCATGTGTTGATGTTGATGTCTATAGATGAAGGTGGGATAGAACCTGAACTGTTTGTTATAAGTCTTCAAAGGTATTTTCTGTGTTCTGTGAATCAAGTAGCTAATAGTCACCAGTTGCTTAGTGATAAATTTGTTGATGCTTGTTTTGGATTCACTGGTAAAGTAATTGATCGTGGAAAGATTAGTGAATGGAGCAAGGATTTTCTCTCTTTTGTGGGTGGTGGTGAATTCTGTTTGGATGTGTCTCATTCAAGTTCATGTTCAAGTTATACAAACATCGAGAAGTCAGTTTTTAAGATGGTTTCTAGACATGGGTTTGGACAGGAATCGGGGTCTGTGAATTCCATCCTATTGATGTGTGTTGATACTGGTGATGGATGTAACTGTTTGGTGAAGAATTCACAGGGAAGAAGTGTCACTACGAGTCATGAAGAGGGTGAAACACAACATGGAGGTGCTACATTTTGGTGGCTTCATCTTCTTAAAGTTGGGAGCAATCCCTTATACCATTTAAGACTTAGTTCCTACTTACAGTCACTGCTGCTTGCACCTAATATAAGTAAGGGTGTTCATTTCTATCCTTCCCTCATTTTTACTGGTGTTGTATATGATAGAGGAAGGAGATGTTATGGATCGATTCTAATGGGAAATTACAATGGGAAGGTTGTGATATAGCTTGTTATACAACAGGGGTACCAGTCAGAATTGTTATTGGGGAACTCAACTATGTGTGTAAGGGTGTTTCTTGAAACTGGTGAATGTTTTGCCATTTGGATATCTTGTATGTTATATGATCGTGGCAAAGGACGAGTTCATTGAGAACTGTTTATGTGGTCTTAGATGTGGTTCAGAAGTGCCTGTTTATATATTTACTTCTTATGTGACTGAATTGCAATCTGGTCATAGGTTATTTGATCGTGGAAGAGAACTAATGATGTATTTGGGGATGGCTATAGGTGATTTTGACTGTCGGTCAGATCCTTGTTCTTTGTTCTTAATAACAAGTGTTTGGCTTACTGGGGTGTTGGCAATGGCAACTTGATTTTTCTGTTGGTTCAAAAGCTGGAGTATGAACCCTTAAGGTCATTGGAAGAGTTCTTAAAGTGGAAGTTCAAGTTGTTTTCAACTGAGTTAGGGAGAGTTGAGGTGTTTGGTCTGGATGATGTGAGAATTCTTCAACTTGTAGCAATTCCTGATCAGGGAAAAGTCTTACATGGGTTTCCAGCTAGTCCAATTACTCATGGAGTCTGTGACTTATCCCTTCTCTTTATATTCAGTGATGACAAGTTCTGGAGTATAGTTCTTGTGCATACAAACACTAGGTTCTTGGCATCTGCTACAGTTTCAAGGGGTGTTGCATTGAGTTTCTTTCTTATCCTTGAGGACAAGGATCTCTTCAAGGAGAGTGGAATGTCGGGTGTTCTTACCCTAGGGTTGTTTTATCTGAGGTGGAAGTTCAGGTGGCTATATGAAAAGACGAGGGCACCAAGTACACCACCAATCTTTTATTTTAGTCCACCTATAAGTCAAACCTTGACCGGTTCCTGTAATCAAGAACTCAAGAACAAGATCTCCTTCAGATCTGATTGATTCACACGAGGGAGTAAATACAAGAATCCGAAAGACTATGTCAATCAACCAAGAACGATACTTTAATTATAAATGATAACTCAAATATAATGCGGAAGTAAGGTAAAGTACACACAAGATTTTGTTAACGGGGAAACTACAAACTCGTAGAAAAACCCCGGGACCTAGTCCAGTATTGAATACTCTTAAGAATTAAGCCGCCAACACACCTACTC
>JAJJMA010126077.1:3958-25717 GCA_023529015.1 Papaver nudicaule | reverse complement strand
TAGTTTCGAAGCTGGATTTACAGCTGAAGAATAAAGAAGGAGAATTTTCTTTGTTGGAGACGAATCGTGATTCTGCTTTGAATAACAAGGATGAAGAGATCGATTTTCTTAAGGGGCGGGTTGCCTCGCTAAATCATCACATAGATGGGGAATCCGAGAGAACGACCATGTTCAGCCGTAATCACACTCGAGAGCTTTTTAGGAGGTTTGGGATGATGTCACCATACTATCCCAATGGGAAAAATGACCCTGGTGCTAAATTGGAGTCTGATAAGAGGTTGATTTCCCCTGAGGAGGTTCAAGTTATAGTGGCGAGGATGATAGAGTAGAGGGCTACCCACGAAGAATCCGAGGAAGAAGTGAGTGAAGAAGAGATTGCTGGTGAGAGTGCTGAAAAAGAGAATGGAGATGAGGAAAAAATGGTGGAAGAATTAGGGGGCGAGAAGCCGGTTGGAGAGGAAGAAGTGATGGATATGTATATGACAGGGGGCGAAAAGCCAAAGGAAGGAAGCAGTATACTGGAGGATAAGGAGAAAGATAATTAGAATGAAAGGGTTCAAGTCGAAGAGCCGAAGGAAGAGTCTTTGAAGAATGCCGCTGAGACTAGTGGCGACGGTGTTGGTAAAGGTACTGAACCAGATAATCAAACCGCCACAAATGATGCCGAAGATGTTCCTAAAACTAGTGATGCCCAGGTTGAGGAGATTGTTGAAGATACTGCATAGAAGATGTTACATTCATTCTGCTATCTTTGTAACTTTCCTTGTGTAGTCTATCCTTTTCTGTGTTTCGAAGAGTATTGTTTGAAGCTTTCGATGTTGTTTCTTTGTTGTTTATTTTGTTTTGTGTTGTAAACTATGTATCATCGAGCATATGCCTTTTTTTCTCGTTCGTAACTTGCTTAATGGAGTTTCCGTTGTTTTCAGAATCTCATCGTGTTTTCTTTGATATATTGCTTGCCTAGTAACTCGTGGTCAGGCACGAAGTTTACCTTGCAAATTCTAGGATCCTAAGGTTACTTTAGAGTGAAACTCTAGGGCTTACTTCGATACAGGAGGCAGTAAACCAAGCTAGTGGGGGATTATGGATCACCCCTTCCCAAAGGCTTTGAGCTACTCGCCTGGTTTAAAACAAACACTGGCTATCGAGACCATAGGTACCCGCTTGCCTCAGTACATTAGGTAGTTATCAAAGATATTAAATATCTTCCGAGCGGACATGGTGGCGTCCTGAAAACCCATTTAGCCTAAGTAAAGTAGGAAACTTATGGTGGGTAGATGATATTCTGGGTATCGATAATAAATTAGAACGAATGGGGAGTACCGGTCAAGGCAGGAGCTTAGACATGGTAGTGTTCTCCCATCGCGACCTGGAGTTCGATTCCTATGTTCTCTCTTGCCCCTCCTCGAGGCTATATTTGATTTTTCGAAGGAGGTCCCTTGGCTGCGTAACTCGCCTTTCATTCCCGTGAATGTAGGCTAATTAGCTGCCTCGGGGTTCTATCCGCCCTACAAGCAGATGTCAATCCCATTTATCATCCCCTCGACGCCTCAAAAGAGAGGTCATCATGGTCGTATGATAGTGGGTCCAAATGCCTCTAGCTTATGTAACTTTGATGCAAAGTACCCACCACTAACGGGGTATTGTTTTTACCTGCAAAAACAATGTACCGTCTCTGGGTACTTTCGTAGTGCTTGGAGATCAAAGTCGAACAAGACAAGCCTAAACCAAGAAAATGGCCGTTCCCGTCTTGCTTCGGTCACAGAGAGGATAGAGGTTGGTCTAGGGAGGGAAACATCGAAGAAACTTGAGATCAGGTTGAGGATGTGTTTTGGGTGTAAGAGTTCAAGATCTCCGTCGTGAAGTCGACTAGAAATCTCCAAGGCTAGAAACGTTTTTGGATTCTCAGGTGTGTTTTCTCTGAGGCTCTGATGTTGTTGTTTCTGTTTCTGTGTTCTAGCTGTTCTGAACGTTCTGCCTTGGAAGATAGAGGAAGCATATATTTATAGTTTTGAATTCACCCTGATCTCTCGACAGAGAAGGTGGAAGTCGTGGAAGAATGGGGGAGTGGAGGACATGAGTTGGTTTCCGCAACTGCCTGAGTCGTGTAGAACATACCCACTCGCGCCATCTTCTCGTAACTGTCCACTATCTCCATCAGTTTCTTTCAACTGCCGTAGACCGCCAGACCAATACCCCTAAAGTTATCCCCCCGTGTGATGTGTTGATGTCTCGAGTGAGTGATACGCGTATTGCATAGTTGAGTTGAGTAGAGTAGAGTCGTATGACTGATTGTCGCGACTAACATGAGCGTAGTGCCTCCGGGACACGAGTACAGGAGTGGCCTTGGCTATTGTCTAAGGCCATAAGTGTTTAGCGCCATAGCCCAGGAGGCTACGGCCTTGGTCTTTGGCCAAGGCCAATTTTGAACGCGCTTTGGCGCTAGTTATGTTATGGTGGCGCTATGGCTCATGGCGCCAAGGCCTTGACTTCTGGCCAAGGCCAACCTGTTTGCGGCCATATTCCTCGTCACGGCCTTGGCCTTTGGCAAGGCTAAGTAGGTTTGTGGCGCCTTGCGCCATGGCCTTGGCCTCTTGGCCAAGGCTGATTGTGAATCCATGGTGGCTCATGGTTTGTGGTGCCATGCTATGTGGCGTTATGGCTTTGGCCTCTGGCCAAGCTCGACTTTGGGGCAACCTATGCCTTAGTCGTGGTGTGAGTGCTTATGCTAAAACACACTTGAAGTCATGGCGTGTTTATCCATGGTATGCTAGACCATCCTGAACTTGGGATTAGGTCTGCTTAAGCCTGCTTAGGCGGTTGTATGCCTCTCAGAGAGCTCTGGACCGGCCTGGAGCTTCAATATTCCCGAGGTTTGCATCAAGACTCGTATGTTGAGTCGTATTAAGAGGAAATCCATGAGGATACTTCTCTGTTAACTCTTCACCGTATACCATTAAGCGACCTGGTTCTGATATCGAGATGGGTGTCGACATGAAGCAGATCAATGGGTTTAATATGTTGGTGAGGTTATTAGTACTACACTATGATATTACCCTCCCCACCGGAGTTATAAGAGAGAGCTCATAGAGAGTTTATTCAGCTCATGGAATGGGTTTCACTCTGAGCCATAGAGATGAGCCTGAATAGGCGATTGCCTTTAATAAGACATGGTTTCGAGAGTGTTTTTGACAATTTTGTCCCTCCCTCATTTTTCACCATCTACAGGTATCTTGTGGGTAGAGGACTGTGTCATGTAGCTCGTAGGGCCTTTACGGCTACATGTTCCTCAACTATGTGCCTACTGCTCGAGGACTTTTTTATAATTGGCATCATGGCCTTGGCATCAAGGCCTTTAATTTCATTGCGTCAAGGCATTAGGGGAGATATGGCATCATGTCCCGTTCGTTTATATGGCATCGAGGCCTTAGGAGATGTGCCTAATCTGGTAGGACTTTTGCCTAATCAAGTAGGATCTGGAGTTTGATTCGAGATACAGTATATAAAAGTGAAATAATTCTTTATTCGAAGTATGACATCGAAGTACTTTATGAAAAATATATTTTTATATATTTCGCATTCCATGCGTTTCCGAGTCCAACTCCTCCTTCATCGATCAACTTGTACGCCCATTTTCCCGCTACTTGCTGTACTTTGAAGGGTCCCTCCCATATTGGTTCTAATTTTCCTACATTTTCTTTTTGGTAGGGTGGGATTTCTCATCAAACCAACTCGCCTGGCTGGAATTCCCTCTCGATGACCTTTTTGTTGTATCCTCGAGTTAATCCTTGCTGGTAGTTAATGATATGATGCAGGGTGTCTTATCTAGCCTCTTCCAGATCATCAATTTTTGCATATATTGAATTGGTTGTGAGGTTTTGCTCCCATGACTTGTATTTATCTGTTGGTAACATAATTTCGGTGGGGAATACTGCCTCTATTCCATATGTAAGGTGGAATGGAGTCTTCCCCGTTGCTTCCCTTCGGGATGTTCGAAATGCCCATAATACATTGTGTAGGTGTTCGCACCATTGCTTTTTGTGAGGTAAGACTCTTTTCTTCAGATTATCCCCAATTGTTTTGTTGGTCGCCTTTGCTTGGCCATTGCTTTGTGGATATATCGAAGTTGAAGTTCCCAATCTTACATTGTATTGGTTTAGCAATTTCTCTAACATCAACACTTAAAAAATTCTTTTGCTTTATCCGAGACTATCTCAACAGGGACTCCGAATCGACAAAATCTATTTTCCCAAAATAAAGTGAAGACATCTCGACTTGTGTGATTTTTCAGTGCTTTTGCTTCCATCCATTTTGAGAAGTAACCAGTTGCCACGATAATGTATTTTCGTTGTCTTGTGGATGAAAGGTCCCACAATATCGACCCCCACTTGGTGAAGGGCCATGTGCTTAATACCGAGTTTAAATTTGTTGCTGGTGCATGATCCTTTTGGCGAATCTTTGGCAAGGGTCACATCTTAGAGATATGTCCTTTACGTCAGCGTGCATGTAGGGCCAATAATACCCCTGAGCTTTGGTTCTCTGAGCTAGAGCTCTTGCTCCACTATGAGTTCCTGCTTCACCGCTGTGTAGTTCTGTCATTAGTGCGACACCATCTATTTGATGAGCACATCTTAATAGTGGACCCAAGAATGACTGTCGGTATAGGACTCCATCAAGGATTCTATAGTTTGATGATCTGCTGATTATTTTATGAGCTTTGAGTGGGTTACTTGGTAATTACTTGGTTTCCAAATACTTTCTTATTTGTACCCTCCAGTCTTCGACTTGTCTTGAATTTCCATTACGAGTTCCTCCCTTGCGTTCTCGATAGATGATTTCTGCATTCTTCCAATCTCGATAGAGATGATGCTTGGGTCTATCACTTTTGAGGCAATAAATGCCAGAGCGTCCGCATGCATGTTATCCTTCCTGCATATGTGTCGTATTTTTAGATGTGGAATTTTTGCCATTAATATCCTTGCCAATTTCTTGTATTTTGATAATGAGTCATTTGACTGGTAACTACCATCGAGTTGTCTGACTACGAGTTGAGAATTTGTGGTTATCCTTGCCTCTTGGATTTCCATTTCTATCATAATTTTTAAAGTGTGAATCATTGCCTCGTATTTTGTCTCGTTATTCGTGGCTTCGAATTCCAATCGAAGTGCATATACTGTTCATTTTCCCTCTGGCGATGTGAAGACTATTCCAACTCCACGTCCGTCTCCGTTTACTGATCCATCAATAAATACCCTCCCAAAGCCGGAGGTGACATTGCTCTAAAAGGTCGAATGGTCCATCTTCTTCCTCGATGCCTAGCATTGGTTCCCCTTCGTCTTCTTCTTCGACGGGGAATTCGGGTAGAAAGTTAGCTATAACTTGTGATTTTTGTGTCGTACGAATTTCGTAGACCACATTGTATTGGCCTATCTGAGCATTCCACTTTGCGATTCTTCCAGTTGCCTGAATGTTTTTATGAACTGATTCGATGGGTGTTTTAGTTAGTACAATGATTCGATGATACTGGAAGTATGTTCGAAGCTTTTGAGTTTCCACCACCAATGCTAGTATGATTTGTTCTAACTTAGTGTAGTTTTTCAACGCTGGAAAGAGCGTCCTACTGATGTAATATACCGATTTTCTTCTTCTTTGGTGGTTACGACTACGAGTACCGCACTAATCGCGTCAGAATTGGCTGCTATGTAGAACCTTAGGTATCCATCCTTCTCTGGCCGCTGTAAGGCTGGGAAACTTGCTAAGTAATTTTTCATTCCCTGAAATGTAGCTCCCCTCTCATCTGTCCATATGAACTTTTCTCCCTTTTTCAGAATGCTGAAGAAATTCTTACATCGATCCGAGGACCGAGCAATAAATCTGCTTAGGGCTGATATCCTCCCATTTAGTGCTTGTACGTCTTTTATCGTTGTTGGCGAGGGCATGTCTCAGATTGTATGCACCTTCAATGGGTCTGCTTCGATACCAGTTTTCGTAACGATGTAACCTAAGAACTTTCCCAAGCCAACTCCGAATATACACTTTGCGGGATTGATTTTCATGTTGATTTGACGCATTTTCTCAAGTATTTCGCAAATCTTCCACATGAGTTGCCGCTTTTTTACTTTTAACTAGCATATCATCTACGTAAGATTCAACAGTCTTCTTCAACCAAGGACGAAAGATATTTCTCCATATCCTTTTGGTACGTGGCACCAGCGTTCTTTCAACCGAACGTCATTCGAGTGTAACAGAATAGCCCGTTGGTTGTTATGAACGCTGTGTGTTTTTGATCTTCTTACGCTATAGGGATTTGATTGTATCCAGAGTAGCCGTCCATGGAACTTAGCAATTTGTGGCCTGTTGTAGCATCCACCATCTGATCTATGCTTGGGAGTGGGTTGGGTCCTTAGGACATGCTTTGTTCAAATTGCTGAAATCGATGCAGATTCGTACTCCTTTGTTTTTCTTCAGAACTATAACCATATTCGAAATCCAATCCACATATTGGAATTTCTTGATAATTCCTGTTGCAATCATCTTATTTAGTTCGGATTCTACTGCCTCCTGATATACATCTGCGAGCTTCCTTGGTCTTTGCTTGAATGGTCGTACCGAGGGGTTGATATCCAAATTGTGGCATGCTAAGCTGGGGTCAATTCCTGGCATCTTGCTCCTCCTCCAAGCAAATACGTCTGCATATTCTTTTAACAATTTCTCCAACTCTGCTTGCTGTGCTTCTCCATTAACGTTCGAATTTTCACAATCTTTGGCTCTTCGATAGTTCCAATGTTTACGTCTGTTGTAGGCTCCATTGGCGTGAAGTTCGGTGTTTCTTCATTCATTGGGCTTGGGTCCTTCGGAGATTCTTTTGTGATTGCCTCGCTTTTTCCCTCAATTACTTGATTAATTTCCTTTTCGATTACCTCCACCTTCTGTTGTCTTCGGCATTCCTTTCGATTACATCTTGCATATCTCCGTTGCTCGATATCCTTCTCAAGAAGGTTTGTGACTCCATGGTATCGCCATTGATTTCGCCAATGCTCAAAGGAGTTGGGAATCTGAGTTTTTGATGTAATGTCGAAGCCACCCCTAAGATCCCGTGCAACCATGGTTGTCCCAATATAGCATTATGTGGTGACTTAATATTAGAACACAAAATGTGGTTTGTAATGTCATCGAACCTACGTAGATTGGTAAAGATACATCCCTTTTGGCTTCGAAGCTCTGTCGTTGAACCCATAGATTGTGTAGTCGGATGGTACCAGGGGGTGTCTTTGAAGAATTGCATGTAAGCTACTCCGAAGAGAACATCGACGGAGCTTCCTGGATCAATCAATATTTTTGATAATGATTCTCTGTTTACGATTGTGGTTATCACCAAAGGAGTGTTGCTCGAACCGTCCTCGGGAATATCTTCTGCTAAGAAAAATACTGGTTCTAACTGCCAGGGCCAAAATTTCCTCGCTTCCTCAACTAACATTATCTCTTTTACCTCTTTATCCCTTTTGTGTATTCTCCCTGTTACGTTGCTTCATGAGCTGACGCTTTTTCTCGAATGTACCATTGAGTTGCAATAGGCGGTGTGTGGTGTAGCTCCATCTTGTGATTCCATTTCGATATGTTACCTTGATGTCCTATATTTGTGAAAGCGACCCTGCAAGATGTAGCCGACAAATGAGGTCCACAGTTGTAAGGGTCTGACATGTATGGTGTTTGCTGCAACTAACTCTGCTATAGTTTTTTTTTTTTTTTCTGTACGTACAATCCAATTAGACTTCTGGTCTAAAAAAACCTTTTGTGACTATTTTCTCTGACTGTTTTGATTTTCCCAGATCTACCTTCCAAATATGGAGGTTCCAGAAAATCCATCTTTTCTAACTTTCTCGGAAAGGATACCACTAGATCTAAAAGTTACAAAACTACTTTCCCAATATAAATCTGGTAGAAAAACCCTAAAATAACCCCTGCCTAATTTTGGTTGCATGAATCATTCATAGGATTTCAAGGGTATTTTCCAGATATTAAAATAATAACGGATTTCAATCGAAAAACCATTTCCCCAAGGTTTTGTGTGAATTCTTTTGTTCATCTTTGTTGGAAAAAGCTTTTTGATCTTGATTAAATCTATGTGTTTCAAAGCTTAGATTCCTTGAAAAACATCAATCTATCATTATGATGATTTGCTCGAAACTCTTAAGTATACTAAAGCTCAAGATCTTTAGATACCTAAGATGGTGGAGCTTATAATAAGAAAATAATGGAGAAATGAAAGAAAATCTTGAAAACCCTAAGAAAAAAAATTCTAAGAATTTTGAAAACTACCAAAAGCACAGGCAAACCTAAGTTATTTTAATTAGTCCCTGTTTCTAGCGCCAAACTGTGTCGGTATAAAATCTGCTCGGAGATCTTATACCTAACAGTCATTAGATTATAACATACATTTATCGATTCGGAGAGGTATTCAAGTGTTGAACATGATAACGAGATAAGCTGAGAATAATATCGAGATGGACAAATAATATGTTCGAAGACAAGATGAAGATCAAAACATTAATTAAACAAAGTATTTCTCTGATTATAACTAAATGGATGATGTGCTTAAAGACCTGAGGAGACTCATAGTAACCTAATCCCACTCAAACGTCCCAAGACTTATAAAAAAATGCAACCCTTACAATGAAGACCGAGCTCGCCTTTTATAGGCCGAACTACAGGTGGATTACAACTAATATGACAATATACACATTCGTGGTGGTGTCAGAGATTGTCGAGTAAGTCGGTGGCCCTCGAAATGCTTTCGAAGTTGTTGTTATCTCGATTTCTTCGAGATGACCTGTCAAAGGTTACAAGTTTTTTGGTGCCGAGTTTTCCTTCTTCAATGTCTTCCAGGTTTTTTCCCACCATGCGCATCTTTCCAAATATTCGATTGCGACAACTCACAGATGTGCGAGATCCTTTCGGGTTCTATTCCATGCTTCGCGGTTCTTCATTTGTTATCTTCCTTCTGTTCCCTGATCTGATACGTGTCTCGATGGCTTTATCCCCTACATATAGATTCAGACTGGGCTGGTTGTCCAGGCACCAGAAGGTCTACATCTGGTTATGCAGTCTTTATGGGTAACTCACTAGTTACTTGGTCTAGTAAAAAGCAACCAATTGTATCAAGGAGCAGTGCTGAAGCACAATACAAGTGTTTGTCTGTGGCCTCATCTGAGTGTAATTTCTTTCTGTTATCACTACTTCTGGGTATTTCAACGACTTCTACTTCTGGGGATGATTCTGAAGACACTATGGTTGCTGATGGAATCACTTACTTCAGAAATTTTATTCTTGCACTTGCATTATTATTTGTAAGTTTTTTGAGAAATGATTCTGCCAGAAATATTGTAACCCTGTTCAAATGGTATTGTGGTGCCCATTTAAGGGGGATATTAGAGTATAGTCTTGTGACTGGTCAAGTCAGTTCAATGTTCGAGTCATAGACTGTATCATAGTTAGAGTCAAGTATGGTCAAGTGTAATCATTAGCTATAAATAGTTTGTTACACAGACAAAGAACATAACGTTCTTATTAACAGTTTCTATCAATAAAGAAAACCTTATTCTTCAAAATTTCTCAGTGTCCCATATTCATCAATTACACAACCACGAACAAAATATCAAGTTACAACCCATGCCTGAAATGCAGTAGAGTATTCACACTCTAATTTGACAATACATATTGAAATGAGTGTTATTTTAATTGCAACTAAGCTGTGGGTTTACTCTTTTAATAACTTTGAAGGTGGAAACAGTCCCACTTGTCAAGAACCCATGTAATTAGCGCAAACTTGCATACTGAATCGTCCAGTTAGGAAGAATCATCTAGCTTCTATATATGCTGATGTCACCTGAAAACTGAAAAAAAAAATATAGACCCGTAGTTACACAAAAAAAAAAAAAAATGCAAACAAGCTTCTTGCTCAACATGAATAATCGCTTGGGAGGCATTATTGGGATATATTTAAATTGAAGATAGAACTTATGAATAAGAACAAATAGCATGTCCCACCGGATGTTGTAGAAATCATAACTCAGAACAAATAGTATAACTCAAAAGGGATTTCAATTTTGAAGTTACATCCGCATTCTAATGGCATGATGATCCAAATTTAGATTGACGACGCCAGATATAAACTATGACCTAAAAGAGGCGGATAACTGCATGGTGAGTACGAATCAGTAGAGCAAGGAAAAGAAACCAACTTTCGACTCAAATAACAGCAAAACAACGTAAACAACACAAACTCACTTGGTACAAAGATTTGTATGCAACATCTAAACTAAAGGCTCTTTATTTGGTCCAACTGCATCAAACCTAAAATGAGAGAAACAAAAAAAGTTAATTATTTGCGGAAACTTTACCATACAAATAAACGAATTTTGGTAATTTGTGCACCCATACACAAGTTAAGATTCAATGATCGAGCATTTTTTCATGGATTCAAGTGACAATGATACTTAAACAAGAGGCACTCAAATCATCCCACACAAATCACACCCCCACCCAATCGACTGGTGTACGGCACCCACACAAAACGGGTAAGCCGGTTCGAATCCGCGGATTCACTCTTAAATGCTCACCCTTCTCTCTGCAAACAAATACTCCGTATCATTTCTCCTGGAACCATTTCTCTGCCCTAAACGAAGAAGAAGAAAAATCCTGAAAAAATCTTTTCATTATAATCATGGCATCACTGAAAGAAATCTTAACCAGAAGACCAATATCAGCAACAATCCGGTTGACAGTACCAGCAGGAGGAGCAAGACCAGCACCACCAGTTGGACCAGCATTAGGTCAGTATCGTTTAAACCTAATGGCATTTTGTAAAGATTTCAATGCAAGAACTCAAAAATACAAACCAGATACACCAATGGCAGTAACAATCACAGCATTTAAGGATAATACTTTTGAATTCACTGTGAAATCACCATCAGTTACTTGGTATTTGAAAAAAGCTGCAGGGATTGAATCTGGCAGTGGCCGTTCTGGTCATGTTGTGGTTGCTACTTTAACACCTAAACATATTTATGAGATTGCTAAGATTAAACAATCTGATCCTTATTGTCAGTATATGAGTTTAGAATCGATTTCTAAGTCGATTATTGGGACTGCTAAGTCTATGGGTATTAAAGTTCAGAACGAACTGGATTGAGATTATTCAACTGCCGCGATGATTTGGATTTAGTATCTCCAACAATTGGGTTAGTTTTAGGTTTTATTTTGTTTATTCGACATTTAGTTTTGTATTGTTCTTGATGAATAAACAACTTTTGTTTAACAGTGAATTGAAAGTGTAATGTGATTTGTGAAATGAGGAAATGAAACCCTTTTGCTCGGAATTAGATTTGTTTGATTATTCTGTTTTTGCTCTTATTTGATATTGCATTTTTGTAGTTAAGTTTTAAACAGCCCTTTGTAGAAATCCACTTGCCTCTTATTTGGTTACATTTAACTTAAACTACGCAAAATATACATTGAGATACAGAAAGGGAAGTAGAAGATTGGGGGTAGTTATTGAGTTGAGGTTTTGTTTTAGCTGACGCCTCAGGTTGACAAAATTCACCACCGAGATCGTCACAAGCTTCGGCTGGGAATACCCTGTAAACATTCAAGGAATAATTGTAGTTAGGATGTGTGTTGTTAGGATTTGTGGAGATTACAAATTAAGCTTCATAAGTTGCAGGTGGTTTATAGAGTTTTGCGTCTTGAGTTCATTGTATTCTAAATACTCTCTGTCAATTGAATCTTTAGTGGTCTTCGGTGTGGGGCTTTTGTTTTTCAGTTTGGGTTTAACGTCTGGATACATTTCTACATTCCAAGCTTCTCCCCCAATTGTATCACAAGCTTCTGCAGGAAATATGTTGGAAAAGGAAACAGTGAATGAGATTAAGTCATATTTCATCCCTTGTTTAGATAGGATTAGGAATAATAAGGTGACAGGGAAAGTAGAATCGATTATTATCAGTATATGAGTTTAGAATCGGTTATTGGGACTGCTAATTATATGGGTATTATAGTTCAGAAAATTGGATTGATATATCACAACTGCGGCTTCCAACAATTGAGTAGTTTTTTAGTTTTTGTTGTTCTGAATGAATTGAAGTGTAATGTGAAATGAGGAATGAAACCTTTGCTCGGAAGTGGATTTGTTTGATTCGTTTTATTAGTAATGGGGATTATTCTCTCTTTTTGTGCTTTGATTATTGCATTTTTGTAGTTAAGTTTGATTGTAGACGGCCCTTTGTAGAAATTCACTTGTATCTTATTTAGTTACACTTAAACTTCGACTAAACAAAATATACATCGAGGTACAGAAAGGGAAGTATAAGATTGGGGGTAGTTGTTCAGTTGAGGTTTTTGTTTCAGTAGACGCCCTTCTGATAGTCAGGTTGACAAAATTCTCCGCCGAGATCGTCACAAGCTTCGGCTGGGAATACCCTGCAAACATTCAAGATATAATTGTAGTTAGGATGTGTGTTGTTAGGATTTGTGGGGCAAACAAATTAAGCTTCATATAAGTTGTAGGTGGGTTTTAGAGTTTTACGTCTTGGGTTCATTGTATTCTAAGTACTCTCTGTCGATTAAATCTTTAGTGGTCTTTGGTGCGGTGCTTTTGTTTGTCGGTTTGGGTTTGACTTCTGGATACATTTCTACATTGCAAGCTTCTCCCCCAATTGTATCACAAGCTTCTGCAGGAAATACTCTGGAGAAAAGAAACAATGAATGAGATTAGTCATATTTCATCCCTCGTTTAGATAGGAATAATACGGTGACAGGGAAAGTAGAATTACGAGGTTGGAGAGCTATAATCAACGGTCAAACTCTCGCTGGCGTTGGCCTTCACTCGATATCTTCGAGGTACTGGTGTTGTTTGTAGCTTTGGAGTGAATACTGATGGCGAAAATGAGGTAGTTTGGAGTGTTAGAGATGGGGGTGATGGTGGCATATAGCACAATGCTGCATTCATTTTGATGGATTTTTACTTGGCTAATTTTCTGAGACTGTTGATGAAATGTGCTTGTAATGAGTAATAATGTCAGATTGTCGCAATTTATACAAGGACGATGATTTGAGAAGATAAGGTGTGAAAGATATTTTTAACTGGATAAGGTTTTCTAAGCTCATTACACATAGGAAGCTCTATATGGATAACTAGGTTTTTGTTTTGTTTTCGATCTCTATTATTTGAGATGATATTTTCTCACAGGAACCAGGAATGCATAGTCATATGCCACTTGTGATTCATTTTAAGGCTGCAGCTAAATAGCCGTCTTGTCATATTTCCAAATTAAGACTGCTATTGCTTTGTGCAGAAAAAGTTCAGGTAAAAGACAGAATATAAGCCCACACCTAAAACCCTTTTCCCACCACCAGATGATGCTTCATCAGAGCAATGATATTTGGTACTCAAAGTTACTTGCATCCCTTCTTACTTTGTTAAGTTTGCAATGAAGTGTGCAACATTATTACAATCCCTAAAACCAAAGATAAGAACTAGAGAGTTTTTGTTTGAGATCTAAAATGTAACCCTTACAAGACCAATGAACACCAGCCTCTGGCTCATTAACAGACTTCACAACACTCTCACAATCTGTCTCAAAATTAACTTTATTAAAGCCTTTTTCCTCTGCCCAGTTCACAGCATCCAGCATTGCTATACTCTATGCTTGCTTTGGTCCATTCTCCATGTTCATTCCTCCATTGAAACTTTTCCCTTTGATCCCTTGACAAATAGTTTGCTGGAGTCGAAAGAAGCTGTAGTCATAGTCTATCTCGAGAGAGGAACTGTACTTACATGTATATCCAAAATGATTCATGATTAGGTTTTAATTTAACCTTAGTCATTAACACTAACCATGAAGTCAAACACTAATCATTTGTGGTTTTGCCATTAAAAAGGATTCCGGCTGATCAATTATCTAAGATTAATGGGCCTGGATCGACTCTCGCTTACTAGCCCCGACTCACCAAAGGTCCAGAACTAAAAAAGTGGCCATAACTGATCATGGAATCTCGATTATAAATCAAACATTTCATTCAATCATTAAAGACAAAAAGTGAAGTCTTCCTTGAACAATAATACTGCTACATAGTCATAACCGAGTCTTTGACAACTGAATAGTTTACTTGCCTCCACTGTTGTACATGCAAAACAATCATTTTTTTTTTTTTTTTTTTTTTTTGATAAACAAGACTTTTCATTAACTGAGTTCAGAGTCTTCGGACCCCGAATCTGCTCTTACAAAGAAAGCACTCATATCCAAATTCGATAAAAATTCAGTTGAAAAACCTACTAAAGCTTTAGACCTAGCCTCCTTGGCCAATCTATCTACAAGACCCAACAACATTTTGTTTTTAAACTTAAATGAAACATTACATCAAGATTTAAAAGATAAACAGACTCTTTCTAAGTTAACTGAAGCTCTCCAAGATAAAGAAGAAGGGGAAGAAATAACTTCATTTACTTTTTGCACCATATTTCTGCAGTCATTGTATATCACCACATAAGAAATCTTCAAGTCTTTGATCCAATTCTGCACTTCAAGGAAAGCTTTTGCTTCTGCATCTAGGGGGCAGGAAGCTCTTCCTGAACCAAGTCTGCAATGTTTCCTGTCACCTGTTTTATCCATTAGAATAATAGAAAAACCCATGGAGAAGACAAATTTAATTTCCAGAAAGCCGCATCAAAATGAACATCCAGTCATAGACTTCATTGTTTTCAGAACTCTCATAATTTTGCCCATCACCATAAGGTCAGTCAGACCCTCACAATTTGTTGTCAACCCCTTAAAACCAAGAGTAATTTGTTTAATAAGATCCATAGGATTTGACACTATGTCATTATGGGATACTGCATTTCTGTATTTCCATATTGCCCAAAGAATATATGTTATATTTTTATGATTATCTTTTAGAGAAAGTTCAAACAACCAAGTGGAGAACCACTTTTTTATATCCAAATGGCTATTGTCTTTAATGAAATGAAGAGAAAAAGCAACCCAGATGGTTTTAGTACAGGAACAGTTCACAAAAACATGTAATCCATCTTCAAGAATGTCTGCATTATATAACCTGCAGCATGGATACGAGTTTTTGTTATACTGGTATATTCTATTTCCCATAGGTAAAACTCTAGATACGAGTTTCCAACAGAAAAGCCTAATTCTAGGTAACACATCAAGTTTCCAAAGTTTGTTCCAAAACACTGCACTAACAGGATCTCTATTATAGTTGGTAAGGTGTTTATAAGCAGACTTAGTAGTGCACTCACCAGATGGTGTCGAAAGCCATCTGATTCTGTCAATACTAGATTTATCAGTTGTAATAGACAATATTTTACTATGCACATTAGGAACTAAATATCTATGTATAATTTGTAAATTCCAGTCCCCATTTGGGTGCAGTAACTGATCAACTCTCAAAGGAGTATTCTCATCCAAAACCATAGGGAATAACAGGTCCTCCTGATCAGGAAGCCAGAAATCATCCCAAATGTCAATGGATACACCATTGTTCACTTGCCACACATGGTTATGTTTTATAATGTTAATACCTTTTTTAATGCTAGACCAGATCCAAGAAATGTTATGCTTCCTTGATACAGGTGTATCCTAGTCTCTTTAGGAACTTAGTCGACCTCAAGTTAACTGAGGGAAGAACTCTATTTAGGAAAAGGATTCCTATATAGAGAAGGATTCTTTTTTAACGAAGGGTTCTTAGAATAGGAAATAGATTCCTAGTAGGCTTCGGGAAACCGAGCCACTATATATAGAGGTGCCTTGATCATAGCTTGGACACCGAAGGCATCTAGTAAATCTAGAAAAGAAGTTTGTGAGGTAACCATCGTGTTGCAAAAGCAAGCTTAGTGAGACTGTGAGCGTGAAAGAGAGAATTGTAATATTGTCTTATTCATAATCTAGAGAAGATATCTTTCTTCATAAATATGTTCTTGTGTCTACGTTTTACTTATCTTTCGTCTATTGTTATTTTGAATTCCTCCCTTATAACTCCAGTCATCAAGTGTACGGAGATCATACGTATCAAGTTGGTATCAGAGCGGGTTATCTCCTTTTAGGGAAGTATTGTGGTTTATGGTCTTCATTAGATCTTTCTACAAGAAGCTTGCTGAGTTACTCGTAAAGAAGGAAGAAGTTAAAAGGACAAGGAACCCTAGGATGAAGCCAGGCGAAGAACCTAAGGGTGGTGATACTCTGAATACTACTGAGGAGCAGGTAGCTACGCCACAGAAAGACATGAAGTCAATGCAAACAACTCTTGAAGAGTTGAAGAATTGTATTCTTTCCAAGACACCCAAGCCAAAGACAAAGAAGAGAAAGACTCAATATGAGGCTGCGGATGATGAGAAAGAAGAAGATGAACCAGAGGATGAGAAAGCAGAAGATTTATGATGGAGAAGAAACCAAAGAACCTAAAGAAACCAAATCTCTTGGTAAGAAACAGAGTAATCTAAAAATCGATTTCCGTGTTGAAATTCCATACTTCGATGGGAGTATCGACGTAGAGAAATTAGATGATTGGTTAAAGCGTTTGTAGACGTATTTTTCCTTTGACAAGTTCAATTCAGGAAGAAATATTGCTTGTGCGACATTTACAAAAGCATGCTCTAATGGTGGAAAGCTTATAGAAGACAAAACCAAGGAGCATTGTCGTGGAAGAAGTTCAAGGAAGTCATAAGGAAACCATTTATCTTGTTGGCTACCTTGAAGAAAGATGGCTCAAGTGGTACAACTTGAAGCAAGCATACAACCAATCCCTGCAAGAATATACTTCAGAATTTCAGAATCAAGCTATGGTTTTAGATTTGGACTTATGAGATAATGCTATCTATATGAAGTACATCTATGGGTTCCATGAGTATATACGGAAGGAGTTGAAGATGTTTTCAGTCGATACTATCGCTGAAGCAAGCGTAAAATCCCATGCCATTGAAGGTAGGCTTAAAAAAACTGACTCTAAGGGAAACTCGAAGGTGAAATATGAAGGTACCTGTACGAGTAGAAAATCTGCATAGGTACTCGAGGTACCACATCCATCAGATCTACTCGCACATACAGTAAATAGTGGTTTAGCAGTCCGAAGACATCAAGAACAGCATCGAGGATGTAATGAACAGTGATTTAGAACTAAGTAAAATAACCAAGATCAGATAAAGAAGACTTTCTGTGTATTACTAGTGCTGAGATTACATGAATAAAACCCTAAGGAACCAGAGGAGATTACAAACCTAATCTCTCTCTTGCTACTTAGGCTCAACCAAACAAGAATCCAACCCCTACAATGTTTCCCAAGCTTGCCTTATATAGGCCGAGTTTGGGTGGTTTACAGCTAATAAAGACAAATGACTCAATCGTGGTGGTGTCAGTTTCTGTCGAGTAAGGCGGTTTACGCTCCGAAGCTGGATCATAGGCTTCGGTCCTTTCGACGTGGTCCGAAACTTTTCATCCCCGAGACTATACTTCGCCTGTACGTAGCTTCCTTTCCTTTATCAGCCCGAGACATTGCTGCCGCTATTCTCGGTGTGGTTTTCTCGGCATGGTTATGTCCCTTGGATGCGAGACACGTGGTCCGAGGGGTTTTTACCCCCTACAGTTTGCCTCTTTCCTTTCCTTGTATCGAGGATGCAAGGAGAGGAAAACTCCCCTTGCCACCTCTTCGTCGAGTATCCTTACTTCCTGCCACGTGTGTATTTTTCTCTGCGACACGTTCTTCAAGGCTCATGGCTTTTCACCTTCTGACCGGCAGAGTCGGTTTCTTCACTATTTAAGTTTCGTTTCTCCCTCTAAAATTTTTTTAGACCTTTCGTTTTCGCCTTCCTTGGCGCCGGCGGCTTCTTTCCGAGGAAACTCTTTTGTCCTGAACTTCATATCAAACGGATCTTCCACCTTTTTCTCTTCAACCCATTGTTACAGGTTATCTTTTCTTCCATAAAGTTAACTTTTTTAGGTTTTTCCCTTCTTCCTTCTTCGCTCTCCGGTTGCCTCTGCTATTTCCGTCTCCGGTGGTGCTGTCTTTTCCCTGTCTTTCCATCCTTTTCCATGTCGTCTGCCTCTGTAATCGCAACCGTTTCCTCAAGGCTGAATGGTTTGTATCCTGAGGAAAGGGGCTTTCGAATCGAGTCCCTTGATTCTCCCAGAATTACTCCGGCGCTGGTCGAAAAGTATCAATGCAGCGAAGATGTTCTGGTAGTAACTGTTCATCAGATTATGGCTGGATTACTTCCTCCTCTTTATCGATCTGATGACCCTTTGTTTCTTGAAATTATCTGTTCTCTTTCTCCACCCCGAGGCGTGATGCAACTTACCTGTAGCGCTATTTACCTTATTAATCAATGGGTTCTTCAGTCTAAAAATAACACACCTGCCGAATCCACAGCGAGGTATTATTACAACGCCGAGAACTTCTTTAAGCATTACGAGCCTTTCCTGACTGTGGATAACGAGGCGGCTCCCTTTGGTGTTAGCTTTCGGGTGGTGGCAGGTAGCCAAAACGTTCTTCCCGAAGCCTTGGTTTACTCTTTGGACGAAGACTGGTCTTCGGAGCCTATACTTCTCAGGGGACCTGTTCTCCGAGGCTGGAAGGACGCTGGCCGATTCATCATTCGGACTGACTTCGAGATAGGTCACGAGTTTGAGACTCGTCATTTGTTCTCTATTTGCCTTCTCGACGAGGAGAGGAGGTTGCTTCGCTCTTTTTTGAGCGAGAAGGATGTCGCTGTTGAGTCTTTGGGCACCTTAAAGCGTCCTCGGCCTGATGAGGAGACTATGCAACAGGTAACAAATACTTTTCTCGACTTTTTCCCGAAGTATTCATACTTGCCTCTGTTTGTTTCCTGAGGAAGACGGATCCTTATCTGCAGGGACAGCTTTTGGGTGCCTTAAAGCGTAGTTGCGATGTGATGAAGATTAGCTATGGGGAAAATTCTGAAGTTCCTCGGCCGCTGAAGAAGGCTGCCTTGCAGGTAATGTTAAAGGGTTTTCGGACTAGCCGTCGTCAAGATGTTATGGCTCCTCCACAGGAGACTGTAGGTGTTCACCAGGAAATTCCATCATCAAAGGTGATCGAGATAGAGGACGAGGAGATGAATGCGACAAACCCTCGTACTGCTTCTCCCCCTACCGTTAGCGGTGCCTCTGCCTCGGCTACAATCCTTGGGACTTCGAATGCCAGTGTTGCCTCGGAATCTGTTCCTTCTACTACTTCTATGTTTACGGATTTTGTTAGTACCCCTACTGCTGCCCTGGGAGTCTGTGTCAATGCTTTTGGAGAATCTTCTGTTCTCCCTTCGGATACTATTGTTACACCCGTGGATCTCCTTTGCCCACAAGAGGATGGTTCATACATTGAGGTGGACCCTGTCATGCATCTTGCCGCCAGCTTTCCACAAAGTTCGGTGTTTCCGCCTGCTCCCAGCTATGCTTGCAGATACAGACAATCTTATACTGCCGAGAGGTTCAAAGAAGTTCTGTATGAGAATTATTGCCCTGGTGAATTTACTACCGAGGTTTCGGCTCGTTTTGAGGCTCATGCCTCGGATCCTTTAAGGCAGCCGTTGGACCCAGATTTTTGTAAGAAGCTTGGTGATCTCTTCGGAGGTGATTGCCCCCGAGCCGAGTATGACTTTCGCCATCCTCCCTTGTCTTACGAGGAGAATTTGGCCATGGTCCAGGCGGTGAGTTGTGCTTTTCTTCTGTTCGTGTTGACGTTGCTGTGAATGTTTTTGTTAATCCTTTTGTGATATTCTTTACTAGGGCGACTATCATGCCACCGGCCTCTTGGCGCATAATTTTGATCAAGCTGGTGAGACCGAATATTATGAACGAGAGTTTCATCGGATGCAAGAGGAGCTTGCCCAGGAAAAGGTTCGCAGTGCTAAGGCGAAAGAACAGTCAATATGTAAGTTTACTTATTTTCTTATTTGTTTTGTCGAGAGCATATGTTTTCGGCAACCTTGCCTAAGACAGATTTGCTGCTTGCATTTGAAAAGGCGAGCTGGAGAAGTTAGAGGAAAAACTTCGGGAAGCTCGATTAGCTAATGATCAGCTTCGGAGTGACCGTCAGTCAGCTCAACTTGCCTCAAGTAGCGAAAGCTATCTTGATGACCGAGCGGCACTATTGGAAGAGAGGGATAGAGCCTTAGAAGACGTAAGTTACTATAGGCTGAAAAGGCAGGAGGCTGAGAGTAATTATGTGGATGAAAGAAGGAAGGTGGATCAAGGCAGGCGCCTTCTCGAGGAGATGACGAATAGAAATACAATACTGTCTCGAAAAAATCACTTTTTCCAGATGGATGTAGATAGACTGCAACAAGAGCGAGATGCAGCTCGGTTGGAGAGGTCAGTCAGTGCCTCAGGTAGGGTATTGATTGATAGGTTGGAGGAGAGGGTTAGAGGATTGAAAGTGCAGGTGTCTACACTGCAGAATGCTAATAGGGAGCTAACTGCTGCGAAGGAACTTTTGAGTAAGAGTTTTAATGATAAATGCCGAGAGCTAGCTCGACAAAATAAGACAAACGTTCAGACTGCTGCTCTTATTGACGAGTACCGAATATAAATTGCAAAAAGCGGGGTTGCTGCCTCTGAGGATATCCGAAAGAATGTATCGGTGCCTCGCTATACTAGCCAGCAGCAAGTTACTGAATATGTGGTTGTGAAAGAGAGTAGGAAGCTAACCCACATTTTCGATTTTCTGCCTTACTGGAGTTCTTAATTCGGTCGCTGTTTTTATTCTTATGTTTACTGCTTTTCCTTCTCAGGCATCGAAGCTAATTTGAGGAAGCAGGTTGTCGACGCTGAGGTAGCGAGGAACGAAGCCATGAGTCAGCTGGTGACTGAGTCCGACAAGAAGTTGGAAGCTGAGAGGAGAGTTGAGCGATTGGCCAAAGAATTATCCGAAGAACGGCAACATCGTTCTGCGGACTCGGCTAGGGCTGCTCAGGAACTTGAGTTGGAGCGTAGGCGTCGTGCCGAAGAAGTGGCGTATCACACTAGACTATTATCCCAGGAGAAGGAGCTTCGTCTTAAGCATGAAGCACGCATAAGGAATCTGGTGGTCGGTTTTGGCCTCGTTCGTGATGAGTTGAGGCATGGTCAGGCAGTAGGAGAGCTTCTTTCTCAGTCTGCCATTGCCAATGCTTTTGCTACAAGTAGGGCCTGCCGAAAGCATGCTCGTTTCCTTTTTAGATCCATTGGCGTTGTACCCCCTGACTATGGTGCTATTGGTGCACGGGATCCGGATGTTGCTTCTCCTATTGACAAGTTTCTGCTTCCACGAGAAGTTTATGCATCCTTGACTAGGGAAGAGCTTCAAAGGAGAGGCCTATTGGAGAATTATTTGAGGATAACTCGTGGTGATGCCAACGATGATGCTGCTCGAAGTGACAGCTCTAGGAGTACTGCCGAGGGTGCTTGCGATGGTCAGAGCGGATCTGCTCGTAATTCCGAAGATTGTCCTCGTGATGGTATCGATTGTTCAAAGGATGTCCCACACCCTTAGCTTGTACAGTTTGTGTCCTTCTTTTGTGGCTGAACTCACTCCTTTGTTTGCGTATATGGGCGCCCTTTTTTGTTTCGCACTTTATTTCCTGCATTTTTGAATATATATATATGTATGAAGAGATTATTTTTGTTAGAATGTTTTTGCCCCTCCTCGGGACTGTTTTTTGTTTTTGAGGAGGTCCCTTAGCTGAGTAATTTACTTGTT
>JAJJMA010126073.1:0-10220 GCA_023529015.1 Papaver nudicaule | reverse complement strand
TGTGTGTGTGTGTGTGTGTGTGTGTGTGTGTGTGTGTGTGTGTGTGTAGGTATCAAAGCAAATTTATTAAAGACGGTTGCAGATGCCGAAGCCACAAAAGATGATAGTGCTGCTCAGTTGGTGGAGGAATCTAATCAGAAATTGGAGTTTGAGAGGAAAGTCAAGGAACTAACAAAAGAGTTGGCCGAAGAACGTCGACTTCGAACTGCTGATACGAACAGACATTCCCGAGAGCTGGAGGCCGAAGCAAACGCCGCTCGGAGGACGCAAAAAGAAATGCCAGGGATGTAACTTTTGTGCGAGATTTTCGTCTTAGGTGTCAAGAAAGCTTGAGAAATATTGTTAAATCTTTCGCCATCATGCGTCCTCAGATTAATCATGGAGAAGCTGCAAAAGAATTGCTTGCTCGATCAGTGCTGAATACTTCCCTGGCTACGAGTAAAGCCTGCTGAAAACATGGTCGATCTCTTTTTAGGGATATTGGTATTGAGCCCCCTAGCTATGGAGTCTTTGGCCCAGATGAATCTGACGTGGAACTCCCAGATGATGTGGATTTGCTTCCTCACGAAGTTTTTGTAAGGCTAGCTAGGGAAGAGTTACAAAGAAGAGGTGTGCCAAGGGGTGTGTCCGAAGACCGGAATTCTGGTGATGGCGATGATGGTGACGATTCTGATGACAGTGATTCAGGAGATTCTGGAGGTCATCCTGAAGATTATTCGAGAGATGATTCCGAGAGTGATGTTGAGGCATAAACTAGGGGTGGAGCCGAGGATGTTGGGCAGGATGTCAAACCAGCAGATCTTGGTGAATCCGGTAAAGGGAATACTGGTGGTGGTAAGGATGCCGTTTTTTATGCCAGTTACAAGGAAAATAGCTATATGTTTCGAGAGTCCTCGACAGGATATAGTGATGAATATGATGCTGAGCCTATGAGGAAAGATACCCCTTTGAAAGTAGACTCCTCCGGCTTTCGAACTTATGAAAAGGACTTGGAAATTGAGAAGGAACTCTGGGATTCGATGAAAAAATTTCCTACCCCTCGCCATAATGTTGTGTCTGGTGGATTCTCTTCTGGGATCCAGCAGCGAGTCTTTTTACCTTTGATTTTTTTTGCTTTCTGAATAGGTTCTCTATGTCGCTTATTAGCCATATTTGTGCCTGCTTATTATTTTGAATATATATAAATAAAGAAGTTTTTGTTCTATATATATTTTCTCTTTTTCATTATGTTTCTTGCCTAGTAACTTTGTGATCATGCACGAAGTTTACCTCGCAATACTCTAAGCTCTTACGGTTACTTAAGGCGAAATCCCGGGGCTTACTTCGATGTGGGAGATAGTAAACCAAGCTAGTGGGGGCTTACGGATCAACCTTCCCAAAGGCTTTGAGCTACTTGCCTGTTTTAAAGCAAACACTGGCTATCGATACCATAGGTACCTGTTTTGCCTCAATACGTTGGGTGAATATCGAGGATACTAGGTATCTTCCGAGAGAACATGGTGGTGTTCTGATAATCCATTTATCCCAAGTAAAGTAGAGAACTTATGGTGGGTAGCTGTTATGCTTTGCCTCGATAATAAAGTAACACAATGGGGGAGTGCCGGTCAAGGATGGAGCTTAGACATGGTACTATTCTCCTATCGCGGCCTGGAATTCGACCATTTTGTTCTCGGCAGCCCCTCCTCGAGGATGTGTTTTGATTTTTTTAGAGGAGGTCCCTCAGCTGCGTAACCTGCCTACCCTTCCTATGAATGTAAGCAAATTAGCTGCCTCGGGGTTCCATCCACCTTAAAGGTAGATGTTAATCTCATTTATCATCCCCTCGACGCCTCAAAAGAGAGGTCCTCATGGTCGTATGGTAGTGGGTTCAAATACATCTTTGGCTTATATAGCTTAGATGCAAAGTACCCACCGCTAACGGGGTATCTTGTGGGTAGAAGACTGTGTCATATAGCTCGTAGGGCCCTTACGGCTTATATGAACATCAACTCTGTACCTACTATTCGAGGACTTTTTATTTTTGGCATCTGGGCCTTGGCGTCAAGGCCTTTTAATTTCATTGGGTCAAGGCACTAGGGGAGATATGGAATCATGGCATGTTCGTTTATATGGCGTCAAATCCTTAGGAGATGTGCCTATTCAGATAGGAATTTTGTCTATCCGAGTAGGATCTGGAGTTCGAGTCGAGGTATAGTATATCGAGAAGTGAAATATTTTGTAAATATAACAGGTCAAGCTGTTTCCTTTATTTTTATTCTAATATTGATATTCCAATGCTTTGATTACATATGAATTTTTAGTTAAGATGCTTCAAGCTCTTTCCCTCGACTGGAGTGCTTAATCTTTGGCCTTCGAGATTGATCAGGCTATAGGTATCGTTTCCGAGCGCCTTCTCAATCACGTATGGTCCAACCCAGAATTGCTCTTCCTTAAGAATATCATTTCCAACGTTTCTCGAGCTTGCTTTGCCCGTTGCTTCGTTTAATAATAATGCCTTGCTTCTTGCTACCAAGAATTGCTCCCTGTTCTCGGAATGGTGACCTTTGCCCTTATTAACAGGTGGTGTTGCTAGTTTGGAGGTTGTTGAATTTCCCACGGTGGTGCTGGCCATTCCTGCTTCTACTTCAGCGATAAAGTCCTTTATGTAGGAATCTGTTATTTTTGGATGCTTGGTTTGATTTGGGGGATCCCATTTTGAATTCTCCCTCTGCTGAACATCAATCCCATTGCATGCACGGGCTTCAATTGGATCACCTAATATTTCTGCGATTCCGAGCGGTGTCGAGAATCGAATTCTTCTATGAAGGGTGGAGGCTACTCCCATTAGACCGTGTAGCCAAGGTCTTCCTACAATGGCGTTGTACGGGGAGTCGATATCGACCACGCAAAATGATGTTTGTATCTCCAGCTTCCCTACATGGATTGTTAAAGACAACTCTCCCATTGGCATCGAAGGCTTTCAGTTGAAACCAAAAACGTTGTACGAGGAGGGTACCAAAGTAGCATCCTTTCCAAAAAGCTTATCGTGAATTTTACCAAAGAGTATATCGACAGAGCTTCCCGGGTCTACCAATATTCTAGGCATTGCTAATTCCTCGACATGGAGAGTGATAACCAATGGGTCGTTGTGCAGTCTTCCTTCGTCTGGGATATATGCTGCGGAAAAAAAGACTGGTTGCCTCTGCCATTCTTCAAGATGCCTTTTTGCTGATACACTCAATATTTCTTTTCCTTCAAAATCTCTTTTATGAACCTTAGAATGTTTCTATCAATTGTTATTACATATGCCTCGTGCTTCTGTTCCTCTTTTGGCTGTGGTTGGCTTGGAGATGGGCTTGGTAGTTCTAGAAGGTGTTTAAATTTCCCCTTTGAAATGAAGAAGTAAATTTGATCATGTGCCGTAATGTAGTTCTCGGTGGTGTGCCCATCGAATTTGTGGAATTGACAGTAGTCTCTTGAGTTCCGAGTGTGCTTGGGATGGTTTCCCCTGCTCTTTGGGTATCTGATCTCGTTTGCCGACTCGGATTGATCGATGCTTCGGAGGGCGTCTTCGATGGGGACACACAACTTTGGAAGCTTTCTGTCCTGGAATGTAGGAAACCCCGATCTTGGTACGCCAAACTTTCTACCTCCTTTATATCCCCTTTGAGAGCTATTACCTTCATATCCTCCTCGGGAATCATTTCCTCTGTTGTCGTTATATCTCATGTTATCAAGGTATCTCCCATCACCAAAATTTCCTTCGTTTCCATATCTCCCATTATCGTACTGCCTTTCCCATTTTGAAAAATCTCCCGCTTGATTATAGTGACAAGTTGTTTATCGAGTGCACTTTCTTCGAGATGGTTTCCCTTCCCTGGATGTTTGTTATTTGATTTCCCTTTGATATTTTCGAAGAACTTGCAGCGTTTCTACATTCTTGGAGAAGAGTTTATCGTACACTGGATGGTCCTTGTCAAGTGCGTTCAGATATGCTAGTACCTTATCCTTCTCCGAGGCCCCGTTTCCGACTTCCACACATTGTGCAGTACACCTCTCTGTCAAGCTTTTGATGGATTCCTTGGGTTTAACTTTGATACTAAACAATTTCTCAACTCCGGGCTTGGATGAGTTGTTGTATAGAAAATGAAGTATGAATACTTTAGACTGCTCTTCAAAGGATGAGATTGAGCTTGGTGTCAGGTTATCATACCAAGCCAAGGCCTCTCCCTTCAAACTAGATGGAAAATACTTGCAGAGAACCTCGTCTTTATCCTCCTAAGCCAGGAATACTCTTAGGTACATTTTAATGTGTAGTGTCGGATCCCCTGTTCCATCGAAGATTGAGGTAAAAACTGGCATGGTGCACTTGACTGGTATGGCTTTAGAGAGAAGTTGAGGGACTTAATGACGAGCGATTGATGTCATTAATAGCTTAAGTCAGCTTTACTTTCTCGTTCGATTGAATCATGTTATCGAAGAGCTCAGCTCGAAGCGATTTGATTTGCTCCATCATGACTTGTTGCAATGCTAGGGTTTCGGCATCCTTTCTCGCCTGCTCACTTTCGTATACTAGTTGTATGATGTTTCCTCTTGGGAGTATGCTTGGCTCAATTTTCTTGCTCGAAACCTCTTTCTCATGTTCTTGGAAGTGTCCGTATGCCTCGGTGTTGTTTCTCGTTACGGAGGGTCCTTTGGGGTGTGATATGGTATGTGGAGGAGAGTGTCCCTCACTGCTTTCTTTGTAGTTCGAAGCTGATTTCTCTGCAGCCTTCTTGTTTGCCTCGGCTAATTGCTTTTTTAGTTCCTTTATTTTCTTGTTTTTTCGAATTAGTTTCCTGAATTGTGCAGCCCTCATAGTTTCTTCTTCGGTGGGTTGATGTGCTTGGAGCACTTCATTTGGGATGTCTTCTTTGTCCTCGTCATTCTCCCCATCAACCTCATGAATTTTTTGATGTGGCAGCTCGTCTCTCTCTGGGAATCCTTCCCCCTCTGGTCCTAGGTCCTTTACTAGTACTTCCTCTTCGTTTGCATGCTCCCTATACTGAACTGTGCTTGCTGCTACCTCTGGCGAGAGTCCTTTATTAGTTGAAAATCTAGTGTTGTGCCTCGAAGAGCCTGTTCCTTGCCTCGAAGAGCCTATCCCCTGCTTCAGCATCTGATTGGATCTCGAAGTCATGACGATAATGACCTGTAAAAAGTAACAAACCCGTGAGGTCCAAGGCGGCTGGTGTAGTGTACTATAGGTCTGACACGCGCCCTAGTAGTTGTAACCGATTCTACCATGCTAAATTTTAGGGCGGATTTTGCGTGTACTATCCAATGGGATTTTTAGTAAGGTATATTTTGGTGTCTAACACTTCTAAACATTTTGGCTTGTATAAATCTACCTTCCAAATACGATGGTTCTGGAAATCTTTCCCTAACTTTTCTCGGAAAGGATACCGGGTGGATCTGAATGTTGTAAAACTGGTTTCCCAGTATAGACTTAGTAAAGAAACCCTAAAATGGCCTTGAGCTACATTCTATAATACAAATTATGCACATAATTTGGAAGGGTATTTGCTGGAATTTTTAAATATCGGATTCCGAATTGGGAAACCCGTTTTCTTCGAGATTTTATCAAGTTCCTTTTGTTCTTTTGTAAAAAATGTTTTACGCTCTTGATTGGATCTCTATGTTTCAAAGCTTGTATTCCTTGAAGGAACATCAATCCTATCATTTACTCAGAACCCTTGAGCATGCTAAAGCTTAGGATCTTTAGACACCCAAGGTAGTGGAGCTTTCAATAAATATAAAGTTGAAGAAAATCTCAAAACCCTAGAAAAAATTTCCCCAAAAAATTTGAAAACCACAAAATCACAGGCAAACCTAAGTTGTTTTAATCAGTCCATGTTTCTAGCGCCAAACTATGTTAGTATAAAATCTTCATAGGGACTTCATACTTAACAACCAAAATATCTATAAGGTAAACCATAGTCCTAGATGTATTATACGGCATTGATATCATTACGAAGAAAATAAAAACAATATCGAGACTGACTAAGATAAGTAATAACAAGATAATGAATTGAACATAGTAGCGACTCGTATCTCTCTGGATAATAATACATGGGAGAGATGCTTAGAGACCTGAAGAGATGCTAACTCAATCCCACTCACACGCCTTAAGATCACACACAAAAATTCCAACCCTTACAATGGATCCCGAGCTCGCCTTATATAGGCCGAGTCGAAAGTGGATTACAGCTAATAAGACATACTCAATCGTGGGGATGTCAGGGTTTGTCGAGTAAGTAGGTGTCCTAGGAATGTCTTCCCGAGGCTATTTCGCCATCCACTAATTTACCTTCGAGTTTAACCAGTTATCCCCGAAATCTTTAGTATCTCGAGCACCACGCCCCTTCGCCACCTTTCTTTATATCGCTTATATGAATCACTAATCTTGAGTTCTCGGACATTTCGAGCATCATCTCTTATAAGATTCCCCTATTGTGATACTGACACGTGTCCCAATGGTATTTTACCCCTACATCCTTTGTACGAAAATCTCTTCTCGGAAAATGTCGAAACAGTACAGGATCTTCGTAAATACCAAAGGGAGCGAATCACTTTGGATGAAATCAAAGAACAGACAGCTCAAAGAAAGGAGAGCATCTCGAAGAAAGTGCACTCGATCAACAATTTATCCTTGGAAGAGCGAGATGAAGTCAAAAGGCTGGTGGAGCCCCTAAAGAAAGTACTATTTGGAACAAGTCAAGATCAGTATATGAATAATCAAGCAGGGGATTCCTCCAAAAGAGAGATTAACAGAACGATGATGGGCGATATGGAAGTGAAAGAAAATTCAATGACGGTAGATACAATGATAACAAAAGATATAACGACAACAGAAACAACGATTCGAGAAGAGGATACGAGGGGGGTTATCAAAGCAAAAAGTTTGGAGTGCCAAGGCCAAGATTTTCTCCTTTTCAAGACAGGAAGCTTCCAAGCTCAGTGTACCCCTCGAAATAGTCCTCCAAAGCATCGAGCAGTCTGAGTCAGCAGGCGAGATTCGATATCCAAATAGTAGGGAAAATCAGCCACCTCACGCAAGAAACTCGAGGGACTTCTGCGAATTCCACAAGTTTTATGGATATTATCTTCTGGAAGTACCAAATCCACCTCCAAATCAGCCACAACCAAAGGAAGAAAAGAAACATGAGGCATATGTAATAACAATTGGTAGGGATATTCCGAGGTTCAACGATTGTAACTCAATAGTGCACGCAGAGGTCAGTGAATGTAGTTTCAAAAACAATATTACAGATAGAATCCATAAAATAGATTTCAAAGGAAGATAGAATCCTTCAAGAAAGTTGACGTGGTTGAGAACATACCACTCTTTCAGCTGCCTGAGCTTCGTTCTCGTTTCGTCCTTCGCAGCACGCCTGGTCATCGAATGAATCCTGGCATAACTGACATTGATGACATGATTTATGTTCAATGCTCGACGTACTGGCTCTCGTGCACTGTCTTTTTTCACGTATTCCTGAAATTTGCCAGCATCGATCATCTTCTGAATTTCAGATTTGAGTGCCCAACAATCTTCTGTAATGTGCCCAATATCTTTGTGATAGTTGCAGTATTTCTTTTGGTCGCGTCTATCACGCGAATCCTTTGACAATGGTTTGGGTGGACTCAACTCCTTTTTCACTTTGTTATATAATTCTGAGAGCCCAATGCTCAAAGGTGTCAGTTTTCTGTCCTGACCTTTATCTCCAATATCCCTCTTCTCGTGTCGATTCTTGCCAGATTCCACACGATCATTGTTCTGCCCATTCTGGCGGTTCTTTGACTTATCTTTCTTCCCATCATGTGACTGGTGGGTGGACTTTTCTGCTTCTTTTCGAGCTCTTAAATCATCTTCTACACGAGCATACTGCTCAACTCATTCGTACAACTCCTCCAGATCTCTTGCTGGTTCACGAACAAGGGAACTGTAAATTCCTGAATTGTCTGGTGGAATTGCCTGTTTATATGCTTCGATGACTAGCTGGTCACTGGCGTTATCCACCTCTGCGAGTTCCTGTCTGAACCGTTGGGTAAACTTCCTTAAAGTCTCCCACTTTGCACTCTTAATCGGAAAAGGGAATGAACCTCCTTCCGATTACGCCTGTTATGCTTGTATTGTTGAAAAAACTTTTCGATAAGTTTATCATACGAACCAATTGATCTTGACCGGAGCGAGTTGAACCATACAATGGCCCCGCCAGTCAGCGATTGCGGAAAAATTTTGCACATCAGCTCATCTTCGCTCTCCCATAACGTCATTGCTGTCTCGTAGAGCAGAACATGTTGTGATGGGTCATCTGATCTTTCATCGAACTGTGGTAATTTCGGAATTGGAAATTTTCTGGTGGACGAAAATTCCTGATTCTTTCATTAAAAGGCGCTCCAGCGCTCCGATGGAGTCGGCTCAGATTATCTTCTCTGCCTTCTTTCCTGGCTAAAGCGCGATCAATCATCTTTTTGAGTCGTGCCTCAGAGATGGCACCAACGTCGCCAATATCCATAGGTTCAGGAGAATTCTGTCGATGTGCTCGACTGGGTCTATGGTCGTCTGGCCTAACTCTTTTCCTACGGGGTGCAACGTCACTGTTGGCAGTGTCGTTTCCCGAACTGTTGCGATCATCTCGTCCTCTGTCTCTCCTTGTTGTCTGACCTCGAAGGTCATTCCTCAAACGCTTGACTCCAGAACGGATCTGAGCGGTGCTTTGCTCAGATGGTGACTCTTGTTCACGACCACGTCCACGTCCAGAACGGTCTGCTAAACCAGCTTTACCATGGCAGTTTCCCTGTTCAGGGTGTGTTCGCCTAGGAAGATCTCCCGTTGGGACCACAACTGGTCCCAGGCGTTCAAACACAGATCTAGGTCTCTGGTTTTCGTTTCCGTTTGGTTGTGGCCTTGGGTTTTGAGCTGTATTGGATGTTGACCTCCCCTGTCTTCTGGCGTTTCGCCAGTGTTGAAGCTCATTGTACAGATGCTGCATAAAATAAGGCGTTGGTCTAGGATCTGGATTAGGAGTCGCAGATCTCTCACCCTCGTCATCAGCATCAAGATCATCGTATTCATCACCATAATAGCCTCCAGCATCAAAATCATCGAACATCTCTCCTGCTGCTGCCATATATCCCCAACCAGCTCCTGTTGCGACGTTTTCTTCAGGATACTGGAATCCGTCAGGTTGGTTCCCAGGATGTTGATGTTGCGAGCTGGGTGCTGATGATGCTGAGTATTCTTCGATTCTGACCATCTTTCTTTCAGAAAAAATAGATTCGCTTTCTAGGGTTTATCGAACTCCCCTTAGTCGGCGCCAACGATTGTACCCGAATATAAAATTCAAGCACAAACACAATTACTGTTGATGTAGAACGCAGAAACTGTAAACCTGGATCTCTGGATTGCAGTCTTCGATCTTCACAGGAACTGGATTTGAGAGAGAGGGGGGGTACCTGCAGAAAACCCTCCGATGCTAAAGTCAGTAGGTGTTTTGCACAGGTGAATATGTATGAGAATTATTGCGTACCTTTTGGTGATCCAGACCCCTCTATTTATATGGCTGACTGTTAGGTCAAAAACTAATTCCGAATTATGGAAACACTGTAATTACTTGGATTCCAAGTCTTCCAGGTTAATCCAGAAATCTCCAAAACTTGGACTCCAAGCCTTCCAGAATATTCCAGAAGTCTCCAGAACTTTCCAATGGACCTGCAGGCTGTGGGTCGCGCAAGTGGACTGGAGGGTTGCCTGCAAAAGGGCCAAAAGAAGACCAAAAGAGGATTTTTATAAATCAGACCGAACTGGGCCGGGTTGGACCGGTCGGGCCGGGCCAGATCGAACAGGTCGGGTAACCCGGTCGGACATTTCGGGTCGGTTGGACCGGGTCGAACCGGGTTGACCCGGTCAGCCAAAAACTGACACGTGGCCCGTTTAATTCCCGTCGGCGGCGACCGGCTCCGGCCGCCGGCAACACGCGTCCTGCAGGGGGGGCTTTGCCATGTGGCGGTTCATTGTGCAGTTGCTGTCGTGGCGATCTGCTGACGTGGCTGCCCAGTGGTCCACCTTTTAGCTGACGTGGCACCGGCTCCTGCTGACGTGGCACCGGCTCCTGCTGACGTGGCAGTTGAGGTGTTTTTCACTTCCAAACATAAACCTTGCTGCTGTGAAAAGTTTGACAACCATAGAAGTTTCTTAT
>JAJJMA010126056.1:0-12595 GCA_023529015.1 Papaver nudicaule | reverse complement strand
TGGGTGTACTGTGTAAGATCTAACCATTGGGATTTTACACAGTTACATTTTGGCGCTAGAAGAGGTTTTGGATTTGTGTTTCCTTGATTTGTTGATATTCCTTTCTTTCCATATATGGTATGAATCACATGCATAATAGCTCGCCGGTAATGCTTTCGTTACTTTCACTCGCTATTTATAGAATTTCCTGTTGATTCTTTGTGGGATTTAGCTCATCTGTGTTTCTCTTTGATTCTGACCATGACTTGCGGTATTGCTATATGTCCTTTGTCTCTATATATGGTATGAGATAAGAGTTTTTAGAACTCGTCGTAGTATTCAGGAAATTTTTCATACTATTTTGAGATGTCAGGCTCGCCATGTGACATTCCCTCATGATTCGGCTCTTGCTTTGCTATACATGGTATGTTAGATAATTCGCTATAAAGATTCTCTTGTACAGTATCACTAGGAATAGAAAGCATTAGTATATTTTTAGTATGCTATGGGGTTGGATCTAGAGTCTCGGTGAGCATTTGTTGCCATTTAAGGAAACTATGCTGTGTTGAGTATGCTTATAAACAATGATTGACTGGCCTGCTGGGACAATTTCATCACAAATTTCACTTTTCTCACATGGGTAGTAGGAAAGTTAGTTGTTTACAAAGAAAATTGCTATTTTGGTAGGCATTTCCAAATATAGATATATATTTTAAGGTAAAAAGAGTGTTAATTCTGATATTTGGTATGAACTTTGGTTTCATAAAGGAAATTTCATCTTAAAACCTTGTTTAACTGTTTCCCAAATGTATCCAAAGTATTGGCCGTACTACCATTTTGATTTCAAAATCATAATCGCATAGGTTGTCTTGCAATTTGTGTCATGCTTAGGTCAGTATCTGCTCATCACGTGACACAAAGTTGTCCCTTTTGTATCTCATTCATCAATATTCTGAAAAGTAACTCAACTAACTTATTTGGCATTTACCCACAGTACTAACAGAGCAATACTGTCAGGAAGTGTGTTTGTCTTCTTTTACAGTATCTCGGTGAATGGGTCCTAGAGGAAGAAGTGATAAAGCCCCGGCGGGTAGGCCTCCTCGACACCCTATCCCTCCTACACCAGCGACACTCCCCAGTGGTCGCAACACTAGAAGCAGAGCAATGGAACTAGCAGGACCAGTGGATCCTAATGTGGCAAGCTCATCTCGCCGATCACCCATCCAACAAGTGACTCGCCAAGAAGAAGTTTACATGGAGGATATCACTCGTTTTGAGAATGCAGAAAGGTCACCCGAGCCTAATCCAATGCTAACAAGAATCAGTAGCGCAATAGAAGCAAATGCTCATGCTGAGCAGATTGGTGGAAGAAGATTCACCCTCGGGGAAACATCGAATGCAGGGGGAGTAGCTCAGAATGCAACTACACAGGCAGCCAACATTCAGCAGCAATTAGTACAGGATGTTGTCGGAGAAGCACTTCACGCAGTAGAAGAGATTCCAGCGGTGGTAGCAGAAACCCCGCAGGCGGCCAGTAGAAATGGTGCAGCATTAGTGCCAGGAGCAACTGTAACTCGCCCAGTAGTGATAGCAGATAATACTGGATCCACAAATACCACAGAAACATTGTTGAGGCAAATTCTTGAGGCCAACAACAGGCAGGCTAATCAGTTCGAGAGGCAAATGCAATTGCAAATGGAAACAGTACTTCAGAGTCATAGAGAATTGATGGCGGCACAGAACAAAGGTCAGGGGTCCCACTCGCATTCAACTCGCCATACTCATTCATCTCGCCATGGGTCCCATACTCATTCATCTCGCCATGAGTCTCATTCTCATACTCATTCATCTCGCCGACATGAAAAGAGTGGGACCAGCTCAACGGAAATTTCGGACTCATCGGCGAAGTATGACGAAAGAGGTAGAAGGGTAGATTTGCCTGGAAAGGATAAAGATCGTAGCAGCTCTAAGCGACGACATAAAGTTAATAAGGAGATGAAGGAGGATCTGCGCCGACTAAAAAGTAAGGTGGAAGCGTTGAGTGGATCTTCGAGGGAATCGAAGTATAAGGTTGCACTTATAGAAGCACAGAAAACACCCTTTCATGATTGTATTACATATGGGTTCGTGTCTCCCAAGTATTCTACACCTAAATTCACTTCCATTTATGATGGAACGGGAGATCCTACACAGCACTCAAGAGCTTATAGGCGAGATATGGCGGCTTGGGTAGGATCAGACCCGATAATGTGCATGGCATTCCCTGCTACTCTGAAGGACGAAGCCCTAGCCTGGTTTGATGGGCTAGAAGAAGGAAAAATCAAATCCTTTGAGAAGCTAGAAAGCAGATTCCTGCATGCTTTTATTCAGAATAATAGAGGCCGGCCCGGTGTGGAAAGATTATTCAATGTTAAGAGAAGACCCTCGGAGACTTATAAAGTTTTTATTACAAGATGGAGAAAAGCAAGCAGCGAGGTAGGATCAGAAGTTTCCGAAAAGGAGAAAATAAGATCATTTCTTAGCGCTATGGAGACTACTGATCAGTTGTACCAGAAGTTGTTTTGGAACATGCCACAAGACTTGCTGACCTTGAGGGTGATGCAAGACGAATGGCTAAGTTTTGAAGAAATTCGAGAAGAAGAATTGCGGCTAAAGAAGGAAAGAGCAAAACAGATTCACTCGATCAACAGCTTGTCGCCGGAAGAACAAGAAGAAATCAAGAAATAATGGTTGAAGGCAGAACAGAGGAAGTTGGCACAGAATCCCTCTTCGGCGATAGTAGTCTCCGAGGCAGGAAAGCAGGTTACCGCCGAGCAGCATTGGAATTCTCAGAAGCGAGAAAACCAGGATGGGCGAGATAAGCAAGATAACATGGGAGGAAACTATGGACGAGGAGGAAGAGATAATCGACGAAATGGAAATGGAGACAGAAGATATAATGGGGATAACAGAAAGTTTGGTAGAGGCAACCAGCAACCTTTCCAAGATGCTACTTTGCCCAAGTTGCGTGTTTCTTATACAGATGCGTTTGGTCAGATTGAAAGTTCAAATTGTAGGGATGATATCCGCTATCCTTACAACAGAGGAAACCCAAGGGTCCCGCCAGCCAATACTAATTCATTCTGTCAATTCCACCAGTTTCATGGCCATACAACTGAGAATTGTACCGGCGTACAGCAAGAAGTTCATCGATTCATCCGTATGGGGAAATTTCAGGACTTCCTAGAATTACCGCCGCCACCTCCTCTCCTGGTCCAGCCGATTCAAGCCGTTCCAGTCCACACTCCAAATGTGTATGAGATTAAGGTTGAGCGAGATTTGCTGGAGTTAGATTGCTTTTCCATTGTGCATTCAAAAATTACTAGGGATGAATTTCATGATAATGTTATGTCTCGAGTTCATAAGAGAGATAGAATGGGAAATGAGATTTGCTGTGTCGCCGCTAAGCAAGAGCCGTTGCAGGAATGGATGAAAGCATGTGTTGGGTTTTCTGCCCAAGAGATTCCTCCAGAAGGAAGAAATCATAATAATCCTCTGGTTCTCAGTATTCAAATGGAAGGGTTCAGGCTGCCAAAGGTGCTTATTGATCCAGGAAGTTCTGTGGATATCCTCTTTAACACCGCCTTTGAGGCAATGAGAGCAAAAGGCAAGAAAATACCCTCGCCGACGGTATCCTCCTACAACATTTATGGGTTTAATGGCATTGCATCTAAGCCTAAGGGCGAGATTGAATTAAAGGTGAAAATCTGCGATGAATACTTCTTGAATACTACTCTCTGTATTGTGGATGTTGACTCGCCGTATGCTGCAATTCTGGGGAGACCATGGCTCCACAGTTTAAAAGGAGTCCCTTCTACTTATCATCAACGCCTAAGGTTCCCCACACCATTTGGAGTCGCCGAGTATGTTGGAGATTTATCAGTGGCCAAGGCGTGCAATTCAACAGACGTGCAAATGCGAGAAAATCGAAAGGTGAAGATGGCAGAGAAAAAGAAGCTCGGTAAGGAAGCAATCAAGGAGCAAGAAATTTTAGACTTCATCGCCAACCCAACCACATATGTGCATTCAGTAAATTCAGTGGAAGACTCGGCGAAGTCAGGAGACAAGACCTTATAGCAATTAAAGGAACCATCGCCGATGGGAGAACCAGAGCTACATTTCACGGCGGTGGAACCTACAAAGGATATCAATATCGGCGATGATAAGGATCCAAAGATGGTAAAAATTGGTACCCTGCTAAACGAAGACGAGTCGGCGAGGTTGCAGGCACTACTCAAGGAGTATGTGGATGTCTTTGCGTGGGGCATGAACGAGATGCCAGGGATTGATCCGGCGATAGCATGTCACAAACTTGACATTGATCCAAAGGTCAGACCATTCAGGCAAAGAATAAGGAAATTGGCACCAGCTTATAAAGAGGCTGTAGAGGCAGAAATTGACAAAATGAGGGCGTCTGGTATAATAAGACCAGTGCAATATCCACAGTGGATAGCCAACATGGTTGTGGTACCAAAGAAGAACAAGGGAGTAAGGATTTGCATTGATTTCAGTGACCTTAACAGAGCTTGTCCCAAGAATAGTTTCCCATTGCCGAGTATTGACCAGACTGTGGACGCTACATCAGGGCACGAGTTGCTGTCATTTATGGATGGTTATTCAGGGTATAACCAAATACCTTTGGCGGAGGAAGACCAGAAGCATACAGCTTTCTTTTCCACTAAAGGGTTATTTTGCTACACTCGAATGCCGTTTGGGCTGAAGAATGCTGGTGCCACTTACCAAGAAATGGCACAGAAAATGTTTGAGAAATGGATTGGGAAGACGATGGAAGTCTATGTCGACGACATGCTTGTCAAGAGTAAGAAGAAACAAACTCATGTGGAAGACCTAAGAGAAATATTTAATCATATGCGTGTTACTAAGCTCAAAATCAATCCTGCAAAATGTGTTTTCGGCGTGACTTCAGGAAAGTTCTTGGGATATGTCGTTACCAAGAAGGGAGTGGAAGCTGATCAAGCCAAGGTTAAAGCGATCATAGAGATGCCCTCGCCGGTCACTGTAAAAGATGTTATGCGGCTCAATGGGACTTTGGCGTCTCTCAACAGATTCATCTCCAGATTCTCCGATAAGTGCAAGCTGTTTTTCCAGACATTGAAGAAAGGAGAAAAGTTCAACTGGACTGAGGCACATGAAGCTGCATTTCAAGGCATTAAAAAGTATCTCGCCACTCTCCCAGCAATTCAACCACCCGAGCACGGCGAGGAACTCAGAGTATATCTCGCCGCAACACCTTTTGCCATAAGTGCAGTGCTTGTAAGAACCAAAGGTGGAGAAACACCTATATATTATATCAGTAGAACGTTGCAAGGAGCAGAGAAAAATAATACCAAAATAGAGCAGCTGATTCTGGCTTTGGTTTTCGCATCTCAGCGATTACGTCCATATTTTCATGCTCACCCCATTGTGGTCCTCACAAAAAACTCCAATAGAGTCTATCTTGCACAGCTCTCAGCGAGTGGGACGCATCGCCAAGTGGAATCAACAGATTGAACAGTTCGGCGTTCAATATGAAATACGCACAGCACAGCGGTCTCAAGTTATAGCAGATTTCCTCGCCGACTTTCCAATTGATGAAGAAGAAGAGATAGAAGAAATCCCATCCTCCTTGGATGAGCAAGAACATGAGGTACCAGATTTATTGAAGTGCAGCCCTGATGGATGGGAGGTTTATGTAGATGGTTCGTCAAATAAAGAAGGAAATGGAATTGGAGTTGTTCTTATCTCGCCAAAAGGAGCAAAGATTGTACACTCGCTGAGATTAGAATTCCCGGCGACTAACAATGAGGCAGAGTATGAAGCAGTCATTCATGCAATGCGGATACTCATAGAGATGAAAGTTAGCAATGTTAGATTGACAAGTGATTCTCAGCTGGTGATTCGGCAAATATCTGGACGATATCAGACAGCAGACCCATCTATGCAGAAGTACCTAAAACTTGCTAGGGAGTATGCCCAGAGGATTACTGGTATCAAGTTTCGCCACATCTGCAGAAAAGATAATAGGCACGCCGATGCATTGGCGTTTATCTCCTCAATGATGACGGATCCAGATGTTCCTTCAATAGCTATCGAAAGGATAATGCAGCCATCAGTAACAGCACCAAGGCAATGGGAAGTATTAACAACAAGTGTCGAAGAATCAGCAGAAACGGATTGGAGATCGCCGATACAGTACTATTTGGACCACTTAACCTTGCCAGGAAATCAAATTCTGGCTCATCAGATCATCAGTCGCTCGGCGAACTATGAACTCCGAGATGGAATATTATATCGCCGGTCATTCTCTGGGCCACTTCTGCGATGTGTATCTAGAGAGGAAGGTAATAAATTATTAAAGGAGATTCATGAAGGAGACTGTGGAAATCATGGTGGCCAAAGAGCTTTAGCCTTGAAGGTCAGAATGCAAGGATATTACTGGCCTTGGATGAATAGAGATGCAAAGGAATATGTTCAGCGATGCAAACCATGCCAGCTGTATGGAAGAAGAATTAAAGCGCCGGCAACATCTTTAAACTCAGTGCTTAGTCCTTGGCCTTTCGCCAAGTGGGGCATTGATATTATTGGTCCACTAACCACAGGTTCCGGACAACGGAAATATATTATTGTGGCAACGGATTATTTCACTAAATGGTGTGAAGCTAAAGCTATCAGGAAGAAAACAGGACAGGAAGTATTCACATTCATCTGGGAGAACATATTTTGCAGATTTGGTGTACCGGCGGAGATATGTACCGATAATGGGAAAGAGCTAGTCGGCGACAACATAAGAAAGTTACTCGCCCATTACAGTGTTAAACTGGGAAAATCAACTCCCTTATACCCTCAGAGTAATGGCCAAGCAGAAGCCACCAATAAGACTATTGGAATGGGACTGAAGAAAAGATTGGAAAAGCACAAAAAGGCATGGTGTGAGCATTTGCACAATGTCTTGTGGTCATATAGAACTACGGTTCGAGAAGCAACTGGGGCATCTCCTTTCCTACTCACTTTCGGCGCCGAGGCAGTACTTCCATCTGAAGTAATTCTACCAACTACAAAGCATGAAGCATGGGAAAAGAATCTGAATACATATCTAATCCTAGCCAAGCTTGATGACTTAGAAGAGCAGCGGTTGATCGCCCTTACTCACATGGAGAATTATTATCGGCGATTAGCAAGAGAATATAACAAGCGAGTGATTCCAAGAGAATATACTCCCGGCGAGTTGGTGCTCCGAGAAGTTCCTCCATCTCAACGAGAAGGGTGCAGGAAACTGGAACCTGTGTGGGACGGCCCTTATGTCGTTAAAAGAGTGGCTGGGCCAGGAGCGTATGTACTGATTGATGAGCATGGCGTACAACTCGAGCATCCTTGGAACGCCAGGTTCCTTAAGAAGTACTATCCTTGATGGATACTATGTAAAATCCGAAGTCTTGGGCGGGCATAATACCCAAGAAATCTTATTAGCTTGTGTAAAAATAACAGCAAATAAGATCCGGGGACGTAGGTTTGCTATTATGCGCCGAACCCCGTTAACAAATCATTGAGTCATTTGCACTTTCACTCACTGTGTAGTCTAACTGCAGTGATAGATAGAATTTTAAAGCTCCAAGAGCACAACAGCTGAGGCAAAATACTCAGTCACAGGCTATAAAAGCCAAATGCAGAGGCATAAATGCCCAAGGCAATAAATGTCATATGAAACCCTGATCAGGTACTAAGGCCAAGTGCCACCAATAAAGGCATAATGCCCAAATCGATAAATCAACTAAGAGCCAAGACCTCTTATGCCGAAAGCTTACTGCCGTCGAGTGAATGCCCTTATCGCAATGGTTAGTCCAACCCAGGCTAGTTGTAAGACCAGTCGTGTTACTTGTTGATCTGTAAGTGTTTGTAAGGAAATAAGATCCCCTTTGCTGTAGCATCACATCGGCGGTTCCGTTGGTGTGTTAATCCGTCTACGCCATAGCATCACTCCTGGCGGAGTGTATTGAAGTCTATGAGGGCAACCCATTCAACTTATATTAGATCGCCGACGGGCACAAGTAATGGTTACGACTGGGGTCTACCCTGCTGCTCTAATAAATTGTTAGTTCAATGGTCCAGAAATTGTTGGCCGTACGAGGGACAGGGATTCACTCTTTGGCAGGATTAAGTCTTTGAAGACAAGATAGAAGAAGGCACGTCAAGTGTAGCAAAGGAAAATGGCGCATTGAAAGCGAAGCAGATATCATTAAACATGAAAAATAACATTCACCAAAATAGCATTCAAAGAGAAATGGTTCCATACAAGAAAATCAAAGATAGCAAGAAAAATGCAAGATAAGGGAGAAACACTTGGTCTATCACAACATCTAAAAAGCAGGAGGAAAACTACTTTAACACCTAGGATCCGGGAAAGGACTCTTGGGAGTAGGAGGCTTGTCCTGATGAAGGTCGCCGAGAAGATCTGCGCCTATGTCGCCGGTACCACTATCATCAGGGTGGCAATCATTTCTAGCAGTTCCAACAGCACTTGACTCGCCCAGATTCCTCGTGCTCTGCTCGTCGACGTCGATAATTACCACAGTACTTGGCTCGACGAGTGGTTGGTTAGCACTAACAGTCGTCATTCTTGGAGTCTGCTCGCTGACAGTCCCAGCAAAAGCAATAAGGGATAGATTTTGTCCCTTAGGAATTTCATCCTTAGCTTCCTCCTCCGAGCTTTCTTCCTCAGACCCATAGTTTTCTTCTTCATTTTCTTCTTCATTTTCTTCTTCATTCTCTTCTTCACCCAGCACTTCTTTCCCTTTGATGCTTGCTTTTTCTTGCATGGCGAGCTGTTCTGGAGTGAGGCGTTTGTAGGCCGAGGGAATCTCCACATTATACTGAGGCAGGAATTTGTAAGCAAAATCCTGAGCGCCGATGAAGGCAGCACTGATAACATCATCCTTGTGACGTTTCTCCCAATATTGGACATCTTTCATGGCTTCGGCGAGCTCAATTTGAATACCATCTCGGGCACTCTCCAAATCTTGAATCTTGCCAGCACAAGAGGCATGGTCAAGAAGTTGCTTGTTCAACTCGGCGAGTTGCCCAGCACAGGATTCATGCTCTTTGAGCTTTTCAGACAACTCATCTATCTTGCTGGGGCAAAGCTGGTGCTCCTTGAGCTGATCAGAAAGATCCTGGACCTTCATCTCCAGTTCATGGCAACCTCTGATGATCTCTTGCTGCTGATCTGCTTCATTCCTTAGCTTCTGGATGGTGGCTGAGGCAAAGAAAAAGAGGGATATGGTAAAGAAGATGGAAAATAAACGTAAGCATGATAAGTTATAAATAAATCCTATAAAAAGCTACCTTCTAGGTTGCGGACATGTTCTCGCATACCCTCTCGTGCTTCCGTAAACTGAGCCATATGGTACTCAAAGTTTTCGTTAGCACACGGACCTAGCATTTGTTCTATACGGCGCTGTTGGTCGGAGCATTGCTTGTATAATTCGATCGTCAAATTTTCACGCCTCTCTGCCATATCCTTCCAGCGCTGAATCTGAAACTCGGCGGTTTCTTTCTCTGTGCTCAAGCTGATAACTTGGGAAGCCAACTTATCAGCTCTAGATTTTTCCTCTTTCCAGAGAAAGGAAGCTCGTTTATGACCAGTCTCGGCTTCTGTCTTGGCAGCGAGGGCAAGTTCCTCTCGGCGAAGTGCCTCATCACGTTGGTTAGTCATTTGGCCTAATTCTGAGCGAGTAGCTTGATAAGTATCACAGAGATTTCTTATAATATCAACGTCTTGATCCAACTCTCGGCGACACCATTTAAGGTCCTTAATGAAAGTGAATAACTGACTACACTGCTTAAGGTTGCTATTACTAAGTCTCTCGATTTCGGATTCAGCTCGCCTAAGCCTATCATCATCGGAGGAATGGCAACCTTGGAGGGCAGGAAATCTAAGGGTCGGCGAAAGAAGCAAATAAAAAAGCAAAATAACTAAACAAAAAAGAGATGTGAAGAAAACTTACTCTGCTGAGTGGTGACCGTTAGGCTTCGCTGTCTAGCCTCATTCTTTAACCTCTCAACCTCTTGGCCACGCACCACAGCATCCTGCTTCAGTTGGTTGATTTGATTCTGGAGGATGATATTCTCACGACTAAGACCCTCATTAGCCGAGGCAAGACTCAAGCTATGATGAAAGTGCTGAAATCACAAAGTACAGGCGTAAGGACTCAATGGCAGTTTTGGAGTATTACAAATTTAAAAGAAATGCATACCATGTTGAAAAGATGGAAGTGTTCCTGATAAGGGATAATAGAAGCAGCTTTGTAAAAATTGGGGTGATGAACAAACCCAGGGCGACTATACTGCGCCAGTACTTCAAAGTACCCTTGATTTGGACAATCATCAGCCACACTAAGCTGGCTAAAGGCTTCGGCGAGCATATTTGGACCTGTAGCAGGTTGAGGAATTAGGGGGTGCCGAGGCAACCTATCAAGGACAGTTAAGCCAGCGAGATGTGGCTCAAGCGCTGAGGCAGAAGAAGTATGTTGAGCAGTTGGTATGTCAGAATTCTTTGAAGAAGCAGAAGGCTTGGAAGCATCCTGACCACCAGATATGTCGAGCTGATCCAGATCCATATCAAGATGATCATTGTTTGTGGGATATGTTTCCGAATCCGGATTCATGTCCCCTATATTTTCAATAGCAGGAGGATCAGTGGAACCATTCTTTACAGACTGCCCGGCGAGAATACTAGAATCACCCACAAGAGGTTGATCGACGAGCATGTGGGGATTGTCCTTGGCAGATTGGTCGACGATAATTTCAGGATTTTCCTGGATAGGAATGGTTTCCTTGACAGGTGAAGAAGGAGTTGATGGAGGAGGCAGATTCTTAGCAGCTAGTTGACGGAGTTCTTTAGCTATCTCGGCGGGAGATGGCCTTGGTTTCTTGGGACGCTGCAATGGAAATATCACCAAAGAAACACCTATCAGATCTTGCAACAAGCAGAGGCAAATATAGATATATATTTTAAAAATATATTTGCATGTATTTTTAAAATAGTTTAAGTTAGAATGCTTGTTTCTAGATCTTCAGCCGGATCTTTGTCAGTTCTAAAGATAATTCCGCCGATAATAGATATATATTTACCTGAGAAGCACCGGCGACAGTAGCATCTTCTCGCCCTCTCTTTGTTCCAGCAACAGCATCAGCCGAAAGTTTGACGTAGCCTTTATCTTCTGTCCTGAGAAATTTGCCATCCTCGCCCTTGGCATATTTGTCAGCATCAGGCCAGACTACATTCCAGAATGTATGCTTGGCAAGGTGGGAGTGCTCAGGCAGGAAAGCCTCTCGGATTTTGGTTTTTTCCTCATCCTCCCAGCCGAGTAACCAAGGACCGTCGACGAGACAAGGAAGATTGGAAAAGTCGCCCTCAGAGCTGTGACGAACGGACGGTTTGTCCTTAGTACTGGTAATCTCGACCTCGGCGAGTAACAAGTCTGTAGCAGGCTTGGGGGCAAATCGAACAGCCCAAGGATCAGTTTTCCTGTTGCAAGAGGCCACAGAATATTGCTCAAGAAATTTCTTCACTGAAAACTCCTCAGGCTTGTGAGCTTCCAGGTTGGCGAGCGAGGGATAGTTTGTTTCGCCCTCTCGGCGCAGGCTCCATTCATTCATCACTCGGATAGCATTACCCGTTAGTTGGAAGGGACTTCTGTTAATCGCCGCAAGAAGATCAACGATAAAAGTATTATTCGGGTTATAAAGAGGAAACTTTAGCCCAGCTTTCAGCTGACCAAAGGCAGCAGCCCAGGTGTTACTTGTCTCGGATCGAAGAAGATCATCGACAGATAATAGATCAGATGCCTTCTTTGTCTCAGGCAGGGAATGGATTTTGGGGTTGAGATATTCTACTTTGAAGTGAGTACAATAGCCAGGCCAATCGGTATTCCAGTGTGGTACCTTTGGGTCAGTAGACTTTGTTTTGCTAGCCGTGCTTTTAGATCTGGAGGGTTTTGGAGCCATTAAAGCAGCTTAAAAGTTAGCCGGAGAAGATGAAGAATGGCGATTATCGGTGACGGAAAAGGGAAAAAAGGATCTGTATAAGAAATCAGCGTAAGGAAAAGAGGAAATCGTTGTGAAGCAAAGAAAAGAGAAAGAAAATAGCAGGATAAAGGAAACCTCAAGACTGTGAAAAGAGAGGAAGAAGATGAAAGGTTCAGGTGAGAAAGGCAGTAGCAGAAGGCTTAGGGTTTTAGAAAAAAAGAATTCGTAAAGGAAGAAGCAGATGTAGAGCCGAGTATTTATATGAGTGTAGAGAAGAGTAACCGGCGATAACGGTTATGAGCTGTAGTGGAGTAATGGAAGTAATGGGCGAAAACGGTTACCAGTCGTAAAGCGAAGCTACGCATGAAAGACACGTGGAGTAACTGATGCATGCTAGCGGACGTGTGGCGTGAAGAAAGGCTAGTGGAGAACGTGGGGCGGTATTTTCGGCGATACATGGAAGTTTCATCCCCGGCGACTAAAGTCTTAGGAGATGAAAGAGGCAAAATGTAAGGGTAGAAAATACCTATCCCATATAAAAGCATCCTAGATG
>JAJJMA010126055.1:16291-34984 GCA_023529015.1 Papaver nudicaule | reverse complement strand
TCAGTAATATCAAGCAACTTTTTGCAGGGAACTGATTAAGAAGCTAGATTTTGGAAGGGTTGAAGCCAGAATTCTGGAACAAAAAAGATCCATGTGAAGGGAAAAATTCGAGGGTTAAAGAGAAAGACAACGTTTTAGAGAAGGACATGATTGCAAGCAACGCATTGATAAAATTGGTAAGGTTCAATAGGTACAGTAATTGTCCATGAAAAAATTGAATCTTGATTCATTCTGATTCTGAACTGTGATTGATAAAGTAGGAGTTTATCAAAACATAAGAAATAGATGACTACGTAATTATGCTGTGTGTTTCTTTCCTTAAAATGCCTTTGATCATTTTTACAACTGTGTTATTCTTTTTCTCCATCACTCTTTGGATGGTATGTTAGCATATTACAATATCGTTCACTCATGTAATCTATGTACTTGCTGTCTTAGCTCAAATGGAAGAGCACATGGTTGTGAACCATGTAGTTGTGGGTTCGACTCCCATAGATGGCATTATTTTATTTGAATTAAGAGAGGTGTCATATCTCATATTGGTGGTACTTGGAAAGCATATAATTGTAACAAGCTAACTCAAATTTTTGCTTAAGTAGTTCAAAGCATTGATATTCATGGAGTTCAGAGCTGAAAATTCAGTCAATGGCTGGAGGTACATGAGATAAATAATTATATAATGGTGGCTTGGTTACGGAAGTATGAGCCATTTGAGCGTAGATAAATAATTATATAATGGTGCCTTGGTTACGGAAGTATGAGCCATTTGAAGGTAAAAAATCATATATAGGTGGCTTAATTAAAGACAGGTGTGGGAGGCACAACAATATACAATGTCGTCGGAGGTACAAGAGATACATGAGTGTATGATAAGTTTTATGGGCGCGACGGGAAAAAATATGAAAAAGATTAAGAAAAAAGGATGATAATTAACAGGCAAACTGAAAAAAGGGCCAGTGCGTAGCACGGGCACAAAACTAGTTACCCAAATGACGCCTTGAAGCTGTTTACAGACGAGATGGGAACGGTGTTTTGCACTTTTGGCCGCTGTAGTTTCATTTTCCTGCTATGAAATCCCAAAATTTTGGAAGACCATGAAGACATTCTCTAAGAAGTTAGGTTAGGATAGAGTAATGCACCATTTTTTGTTGCATGCACTTGATATCTCTAGTGCCACTGTAAGTTTGTCAATATCACCACACACTTGGACCCGTAGAGTCCAATTTGTCTTCCCATCACCAAGAGATAAGATCAGTGAAGAAATGACTTGACATATCATGTGAGCAATCCATGTGATATGGCAACATTTCAAGTGGATATTGCATACCATGTGAATCACACAAAGGTATGAAGGATGAATCAAGCAATGGTCATAATGCAGGCCTGCAGGGGCATAAGATGTCGAGAGAATTGATCGATTCTGGCGTATTTGTGGGGTTCTAATAACAGTCACATTCATTTTTCTCTTTTTTGTTAACCAAATGGGACTCACTGTTTTTGGTTCTTCTACCTTTATGTATGTTTGCAACACTAGTTGACATCTCTTTTAGTGCTTTAGAGTCCCTAGCCAAGGTGTCGGAGACACGGCCGTAGAAATGTCAACAATATCGGTACTTGTGGGTTAGAAATGCCGCAATGTGATCGGTAGGGGTTGTCTATGTCTCCATCTTGTCCCTCTTGTTGTTACAATGCAGACATCACTTTGTGTAGAAATGTATTTTGAATTCACATTGGACTTGTTCATAGGAAAACATTTACAATTTTAATTTTTCCGTTCTTAGTAATCTTGTTCAACGGGCTCATCTGAATCTGATTTGTTACATATGAGATGTATAAGCTGAATAAGACCTCAAGTGAAATGCGAACAAACAAATGACCTGACATCTGATTTGGACGGAAGTCATTTCGAAACAGACAAGGGTATTTGTTGTTTTCTGACTCAATTGACTCGTCGGGATCTAAGTAATATGGATCTACCACATTACATCTGAATCTAGTTTATTACATCTGACTCAAAAATTATTACTATGGAGTAAATAACCTCACGTCATCAAGGCATACTCAAAGGAATCCCGGCATATTTGCCCTATTCGGCCATCTAGCTTGACGCGTTAAGGGATGGCTAAATGGGTGGGCGAAAAACCAGTTATACCCTTTCCCTTATACGTAAAATGTCTGTACTACCCTTTACTAAATGTTTTAACCTAAACCTACCGAATAATTTCTTCATTCTTCTCCTCCCCTTCTCCTCTTCCCTTCCCCTTCCCCTTTTCTTCCACAACCACCATTCTCATCCTCTATCACCACCCAATTCCGCCCCTATCTTCTCTTTTACCACCATTCTCAACCCATATTCCCAATTCTATTCGGTGGCTTCTTAATTATTTGATTTCATCGTCGATTATTCGTCGTTAAGCGTCGATTCGATAACGATTCATCGTCGATATAATGGCTCCGAAAAAGAATAAAGGAAAGGAGACAGCACCCCCTCCTTCACCTAGTACTTCTTCTTCTTCTACTACCCCTTCAATTCGACGAGAATTTGCAGGCGAAGAAGACGACTCCGACCCAGCATTTAACAATTGGTTCGAAGGAGATGATAGAGAGAACGCTGTATTGAAAGAAGTGGTTCCACCAGAATTGGTTCCACCAAATCCAATGGTTTAAGTGAGGTAATTCTCAAGCTTTATGTATGAATTTAGCAATTAGGGTTTTCATTTTTCGCCCTGAAAAACTAGGGTTTATGTATGAACATCCTAACTCGGTAGCTTATAGAGCTACCGAGTATGAAAATTTACAGAGTCGGTGGATCTTTTGCTTACCGAGTGCTTATGGATTATACTCTCCTAGGCAGCTCTTTTGACTTACCGAGTATGATAAGTCATATCTGTAAAATTTTTAAGGTATAATCGGTAGCAACTTCTCCTGCCGAGTAACATTTTTTCTTACTCGGTAGTTCTTTTGGTTGCCGAGTATTTTTGTGCTGCCGAAGGGTTTAACAGCACTCGGTAACTCATTTATTTATCGAGCTACCGAGTATGCGTACTCGGCAGCTATACCAAGCTACCGATGATCAATTATCCTTACTCGGTTTCTTTTTTGGTTGCCGAGTAAGTGTTTTGTGCCTTCCATTTTACACTACTCGGTAGTTACAAGTACTACCGAGTGTTGCTAGACACTTGTACTTTGTTTTAGAACCTGATATCAAAGTTTTTCTTTTCTTTGTTTTGTACTTTGGTATACATTAGGGCCAAGGAAATTAGAACAAAGCGACGATTCGACAGGCCTGAACAATACAATGTAAATCTAAATATCCAATCTCCGGAAAGTCTACCAGCACGAACTAAAGGGGGTCAGAAATTGACCGCTAAACACCGCAAAGAAAAAGAACAAGAGGCTGCTGCTGCTAAGGCTGCTAAAAAGGTTTCTAGGGCTGCTGCTGCAGAGAGATGGAGTCAAGATATGGGTGTTCCAAGTACAGGGACTTCAGGTGCCGAAGGTAACTCTATTAGAGGTGTTTCTAGTGGAGGTGGTGCAGGTAGAGGTGGAGCTAGTAGAAAACAAGCTAGGGCTGCTCCTGCACCTACAACTCAGATTGAACAAGAAGAAGAAGAACCTGCTGGTCAAGTAGAAGATAATGCTGATAAGAAAAGTAAGGAGCACTTGAAATTCAAAATGATCGCAGGTCACGATGACGAAAAACCTCCTGGAACCCCTAACGATGGTGGTGAATTGCTTTTTGGTTACAAATGCTCTTGGGTGCAATCAATCTATTGTGCCGAGGTAAGAGGTTCAACCATTTTGTTTTTTTTTTTAGTTATTTGGTTACCTATTGTTGCATACCTATAGTCATGTTTATGTTGTTATCCTAGGATCATGTGCAAGCAATTCGAATTCTGAAACCTGTATCTTCGGCGGGGAAAATGAAGTTGTGGCCCAAAGAAGATCTTTGTTCCGGAGCTCTTGCGCATGTGGAGGCCTCGGGGTTGTTTCCAGCTGTTGAAAACTCCATGATAGACCATGATAGGGTCTTCATATCAGCCCTCCTCGAGCGTTTTTATGGCGAGACCGACACTATGCATATGCCATGTGGAGAAATGGCAATCACTCCAGAAGATGCACACGTTATCACTAAACTCTCGCCTGAGGGCAAGGCGGTTGCAGACAGCTACGACCCTTGTGTTGATTGGAAAAAGATCAACCATCTCGTTTTTGACTGCCTTGGTTGGAGCCCGGATAAGTATGAGGAGGAGTGGAAAAAGTGTGCCTCATACAGGAATAGACAGCTCGACCTTAAATCACTAATGGAGCAGTTTAGCGGAACTGCAGCGCGGGAACAAGAGGGGTTGGAGATATCTAAAGAAACTTGCAGGCATACGGCTACGGCGTACTTGCTCTATCTCATTGGGTGTGTCATCTTCCCCAACAAGACAGGTAGTAGGGTCGATGTCAACCATTTACAGTTGCTGGAGCATCTTGACAAGGTCAAGACCTACGCTTGGGGAACTGCATGCCTTGCATTCCTTCTGAAGGAGATTAGGACTGCCTCGAGGCAAAATACTGTTCAAATTGGAGGAAATGTTGCTATACTTCAGGTAATTCTATCACCATAAACCTCGATTCCCAATTTTGTATTTCGCTTGCAACTTCTAACATTTTGTGTAATATACCTAGGTTTGGGGTTACGAACATTTCCCGGAAATCAAGCGAGCAACTAAAGATGATAACTGGGAATCGACTGAAGGTTATGGGAAGAGGTGGATATTCACTAGAGGTCAAACTCAGGCGAGAAAACACATCCAAGCACAAGAATTGATTGACCTCCGGATTCAGTTCGACAACATTACGGTTGATGACATTATCTTTGATCCATGGAAGGATAATTCGGATATATCCCGTGTCCCGCTGAGATGGTTTTTTGGGGGTTTGTGGCACCCTCTTGACTATGTGATGTATAATCCAACTCGTGTAATGCGTCAACTAGGGAGGGTCCAAGGAGAACCTTGGAGTATGTTGTTTGCCGATGGGTGGAACAAAGTTGATATTAGTAGATGCAGATGGTCAGGAGATGCAATCACGGTTGAACACGACAAAGCTCCAACCATAGAAGAGCAGTGGAATGTGAGAAATCTTTTTATGGTTAATACTGGCGAATGGGTTGTGGGACAGGCTGATGTGGTGGCCGAATACATGGAATGGTACCGGAAGGTTTCTCACCCCTTTGTGATTCGTTCCGATGGGAATCAGCCAATCTCAACTACATTACCTCCAAAAAAGGGTGGCGGCACAACTACCTGCGGCTCTCTCCTTAAGGGATTGCCCAAAGCTATGGTTGCGAGAGTGGTACGTATTCTTGAGAAATTTTCTTAAATTTTGGTTTAAATTATAAATTACGGTTTAAATGTGTTGAATTATGCTTTGAATTTCATACAGAAACATAGAATTGAATTTGCAACTACCGCTCTTATGGGACATCTCATGCTAAAAGAGCCTTTGAGGACGCGGAAAATCACAGAAACCTGTGAACTTATCAAAAATTTTGATAATGAAGCATATGCTACGCAGTATGGAGAGACTGGTGAGCCATTGCAAGGGAGCAAGCGTCCGTTGGATTCAACCAGTGCTGATCAAGAAGACGATGCTGATGAAAGTGGTAGAGGTGGAGCTTCTAAGCGAATCCCGAAGATAATGCGTTCTAAACGAGGTCGTGGTGGTGGCCGTGGTGGTGGTCGTGGTAATTGAAGTAAGTGGTTTGTTAAACTTACTTGAAAAGATGTTGGACTTTTAATGTGTTTGGATTGCATTTGTTTGTTTTATCCCTTTAATGTGCGTTCGGATTTCATGTTTTATTACTCTATTGTCAGAATAGAAACACTACTCGGTTGCTTAATTTTAATTTCTGACGCTACCGAGTATACCTGGTTTTGCAATTGTCAATCTGTCTTTAGAAATAGGAATAATCGGCCACTTAGTTAGCATTTTTAAGCTACCGAGTATTATTGTTGTTTAGAAAATACACCACTCGGTTGCCTGTGGTTGCTACCGAGTACTGGTTAGAAGATTCACCACTCGGTTGTTTGTTGTTGCTACCGAGTACTTGTTAGAAGATACACTACTCGGGTACATTTTGTTGCTACCGAGTATGTATTGCATACCAAGTTTCTAAGTTCAGTTAGAAGATACACTACTCGGTTACATTTTGTTGCTACCGAGTATGTATTGCATACCATAAAAGTTGGAATGACCCTCGGTTCTACAAGGAATATAAGTTACACTACTGGTTTAGACAAATAAAATTTCATTAACTAACAACTTAATGGATTACATTGAAATTAAATCAACAAACATTCCAGCGAAGGAGGAAACTCTTTATTTCGGCATAATGTGGTTCGTACTTGAAATCTTGACCTTTCCCTTGTTTCCATACCTTCAAAGTCGCAGTATATACTTCATCCTCCGTAACATCTTTCTCAAGTTGAGCTCCGACCAAGCGACGAAAGTGCATAAAATCACGTGAATTTTGGTGTATGATCCACCATCGATCTCACAGGCCTCTTGCATCTCGCACGTATTGTTTTGATTGAAGGTCGAAGTCTTGTTCGATATAATTCCAAATGGAGTTCCAGTTGATGTCTTTGCACGGTTTCGATATAACATACTTCGATATATTGTTTTGTTTACCACGATTTTTTTGTAATTCATAATAAAACATAACGTCTTTACAAAGACGTAGATCTTCTTCCAACGTAAACGGAGCAAAACTAGCTTTCTTTCGTGTTGATGGAGGAGGAGATAATGGTTTTTGAGATGGAGTACACTCATAAAAGTATTCATGAACTAGCTTATGAGTGAAGTTTCGATAACGTGTACGAGGAGGAGGAGATGATGGAGGAGTACCGACTAAAACGAAGTTTGGTTGGGGAGACGATGGAGGAGTACCGACTAAAACAAAGTTTGGTTGGGGAGATGATGGAGGAGTACCGACTAAAACGAAGTTTGGTTGGGGAGATGATGGAGGAGTACCGACTAAAACGAAGTTTGGTTGGGGAGATGCTGGAGGAGGTGTTGAGCTAGGTTCCTTCGTTTTCCTTAACAAAGAAAGTATTTGTTGTGGTGATCGAATGACCCTTTTGTTATTTGAAGATGAACTTTCCATTGTGGAAGAAGGCAAGATAGGATGGCTTTCAAATTATTTTTTTTTTAAGGAAATTGGTTTGGGGAGGGATTGAATTTATAGCAACTACTCGGTGGCTTTGGTTGAATGCCCAACGGATATAAATTTTGAAAAAAAAGTACACATTTTCAGAACGGCTACAATACTCGGTAGCTCGATTAGTATAAGCTACCGAATATAAAGATTCGGAAATTTAGGTACATTCGGTGGAGAAATGATCTACCGAATATGAAGATTCAAATTTTTGGGGAAATTTTTAGGCACTTATACCCAAAAATAGTGTCGTTTGGGGATATCTCTATAAAAGAAAAACTTTCTTCCCAACAACAGCCACACCAATAACCCAACTTTGTAAGCTCAAATCACTTATATGAAATGGAAAATCCACCAATGACAAACATTGCACAATGGGATGACGAGGAGGATGGTCGTTGGTAGCTGGGTTCATCATTTTTTACAATAAGCATCCAAATGCTGGTTACGTCTCGTTTTGGAAGGGTGTAGGGGTTCATTATCACAGCATCACCGGGAATACCAAAGAACGCACGTGGGAGAAACTAGCAAATAGATTTGACTACATCAAAGGCCGTATGAGAGAGCATTGTATAATATGTCAACTGATAGGTTCTCCATTTCAAGACGAACACACTTCGGAAGAAGATGTGAGTATTATCTTCTCGTTTTCTATCTTGATCCAATCATGGTGTATTTGCACACTAAAGTTTTGTTTTTAACAATTTCAGAAATTAGCTTTCAAGACGCTATGGAGGCAGCGGAACGGGGCTCGCAGATTTCGATATGGATGGATTCTGAAGATGCTGCTAAAGCACTCAACGAAATTCATCACCGATTGGCTATTAGTCAATGATCCACACGCCACTTACTAGTTCTATTTACATGCTACTCGGTAACACTATGGAGTTACCGAATTTAAATTCGGCAGTATATATGTTTTTACTGCCTACCGAATATATTTACTTTCAAATTTTGTACTTTATAGATATTCGGTAACTATATGAAGCTACCGAATGTACCTCGTAACTCTCAACCACAACGGTAATTTAATGACAAATGTATCCGTTGGGGCTGGTGCCTCTATTTAAGATTAGTTTCTGCACCCGTTTTTTCCACTCAACCAAAACTGATCTTGCCCTCTCAAAACCAAAACTTATCTTCAAGAAAAATGGGTGATTATATTTGTTTCACCAATGAAGACGAGCTTATGGTTATCAAATCGTTTATTCTAGTGTACCTTGAACGACCTGCAGAACGCCACTCAATGTTTTGGAAGAGAGTTAAAGAAATCCACGTTGAATTAGATGGGAATCCAAAAGGCCGTAAATGGAGGGACTTAAGCGACGCATTCGACCACCTAAAGATGATCTTCAAAGATTATATTCGGATTCAAAAATGGGTTAGACGATCTCATGGCTCTCGTTCCATCCAAGACCAAGTGAGTATTTTTACACTTCCAATGTTCATACAATCTTGAAGGTTGTAACTAACTTCTATTTATCTTTTGGTTCAAGGTGGCACAAACCAACGTACTTTGGGACATACGACATGGAGGCGAATTCAAGCATTTACAACATTATATGTATCTTAAGACGTATGCTCCGACATATCTCCGAGTACTGAGTTCTGAGGTTAGAAGGTCTGGTTAGAAGTAGGGATTGAGAAGATGAAACTTCTGATGAATTGTAGTGAAATAAGGTTGTATTTCCCTTTGGGTGATGCACCATTCGGTAAATCGGGTTAGTAAAAGAGCTACCGAATATGTACTCGGTAGTTAAATTATACTTACCGAATATCTGTACCAATATCCTGTACCAAAAATCAATACGAATCGGTAACCCAATGATCTGCCGAGTATACAATCGGTAGATTTCATTGTCTACCGAGTATGCTTTCCTTAAATTTGTTTATACTGACAGAATACGTATGAGCTACCGACTGGTATATAATTAGCATTATGGAGCTACCGAATATAAGAACAGAAATCCAAACAAGTGCATTTACCATAATATGTTCCAAGTACAAGTTTCATTTAACCCAAAAAACTTGCTCTAATCAAGATATATTGTCAATAAAAGGCCCAAAATTCATCCACACTAAGATACATACCTTATTCCACATCAGTCGTGCCGCTCGGAAGGGGATGTTGAACCTTCCAATCTTCTATGTTGAACGCATACTTCTCAATCCAAGCACTACAGTGGTTGTCTTGAAAATGGGTTGAATACCCTGCCATGGGAGGTAGGGGACAATCTTCTTTTAACCTCAAACCAATGAAATGGTCGGGGCCTATAAACGCTATGACGACTCTTCTACCGACGTTTTCCTCCGTACAAACCGATCTTGTAGGTACAAAAGTCGAACAATGACCTATCCCAATCGAAAAATAATGGACAACGCAATCGATGAGTCATCAATTAGATATCCACACCATGGCATACGCATCCAATACTTGGGAACAATCGTCTTCATATTCTTTCGGCCATTAATACGGGCAAGATCATCGTTGAATTGTTTCAATTTATCCCTATGATTACCTTCCAAATTCATTCCAATATAGAATTCCTTGTCCTTGAGGAGTTGCTCTCCCATCTTCTTCCTTGTATATCCCACTGGAGTGAGGTTGTCGACAAAAACTTGTTGGCGTATTCCAAGTTGCTCCACAACGACGTGAAAACCACAATTTCCATCACGTGGAACATCATCGATTGCTAAAACAAATTTCCGTACACATTCCGGAAGTTCTTCTAAATAATGTTGAGAGAGAATGGGAGGACGTACCATAGTTGTTACCAACACATCACCAACACTCTCCCTTGTCGACGACTTTGGTTTCACTTGCCTTGAACATTCTCCCTTGTCAACAATGGGTCGTCCCCTTTTTTTTGGAACCAGATCCGGTGCAAAGTCAGCTTCTGTGTGCTCATGTAGAGAAGGATCACACTCAGAAGAATTCTGCTGCTTTATGGCCGAAATCTTCATATTCTTCAACTCCAGTCTTTCTAGTTTTCTTGGTTTAAGGGTTGGCGGTCTTCCTGGTGGCTTTTGCTTCATTGGTTCTTTATCTAAATTTAAGAAGGGGTGCATTGCCACCTCCAAGTCGTCGTGGAGGTTCTGCTTTTGAGAAAAATCGTTCTCGTCGTACATTGTAGCGATCCGATGACACAATGGCATTTCCGTAAAAACAACTTGGGGGTTCTTTGAGGTATTTGGAGTGAAAGATAGTTGCTTCCAAAACGGATCAATGTCATTCATATCAATTCTGTGTACGTACTTACCAAGCTTATGCGGACAAGGTAGTCCGATCCCCGACATCGTCTTACAATTGCAATTATCATCCGGCACACCGTGCTCCATATACCACTTAAAGTCTTTCATCATGTGATTTATGGCCCATGTCGACACTCTAGAAGTTAAACCACGAAGAAGTGGATGACCTTTGTACTTTTTAAAATATCTTTGCCTACTCCACTCCATTTTTGCCTTTATTCTGGTCAAATCACGCTTGGTGAACTCGTGAATACCATGTTGGAGCGACACAACCCCATTTTGACCTCCTTGAAGAATTCTTTTCAGTCTCCCATGTTGACCCTCCACCACACTTGTTGCCTCGTTCTTATAGTTTTTATAATCATATGTCCATGCACTGAAAAACATCTCCTTCAGCGGCAACCACTGTTTTTGACAATACTCTACTGCCAACTTGTGTTTTGGGTTCTGACTCCACTCGAATATCCAAGCCTCCAGGTTCAGCTCATACTCCGCCTCGGTCATAGACCAAACAATCTTATCCCATCCTTTTTGAAATAGCAAAAATAATCGGTGACCATCCTTAAACGCCTCCTCAAACTTTTTGTCCTCTTCCTCTCGTTGTGCATCGGTGAGTTTACTAAGACGTTCCCGTTCCTCTAATTCAATGTCCGCACCTTTTGGACGCCTTTTCGGTTGAATATGCTTTCTGCAACGCGCTCTGATGTTACACTGGATGTGCCAAGTGCAAAGAATATTGTGGGAACCAGGAAATACTTCTTGGATGGCATTCATCAAGGCTTGTTCGTTGTCTGTAACGAAAACGTTTGGAATTTCACCCGGATTGTAAAGACTCTTCACCTTGTTCAGCATCCAAACATAACTTGGTTCGATCTCCCTATCCATCAAACCCCAAGCCACGGTGAAACTTTGTTTGTCCGATGTGTGGCAAGCAATATTGATCAACGGCATGTTGTATTTATTGGTTTTGTAGGTGCAGTCAATCAACAAAAATTGGTGGAAGCATCTTGCAAGTTTAATCATATCCGGATACGCCAAAAAAATACGTTTCACTTCCCCGTTAATGGTTTGTCTTCTCATTGTGTAGTTGTGTTGCTCGCATAACCAAGCCGATTGAGACATAATCAATCGACCATCCCAATCAATCTTACTAAACATGGCTTTCGCGGCTTTAATTGTATTCAAAGTAGACAAGTTGTTGGGGTCTTGCTCCCTTATCATAGTGAGGATTTGATTCCCGGTACTTGTGCCCACCATCGCCCTTACAATATCCATTTGAGGTGGAGTCAACTTAGCATAAGCAACGTGCCCAACAAGACTTTCCGGAGGATCATGGTTGTGATAACCATTCATTACTTTCATTCTCCACAATTCATCACGTCCTAGATTATAAACAAGCTTGAACGGACAATCGGTCTTCTTTGAATGAGTATCGTAGATCCTGTCGGTCTTCTTTATAGGCTTATAACCCTTTGCATCATGACTTTCATCCTTCCTACTGCACTCACAAATCATTTCAAACCTATTCCACCTTGATTGTTGACCGGTAACCACTACGCACATGTTCTCTCTTGCGCGCACCACAAGCCAAGCCTTTGCATCATCCCTCTCTTTCCATGTCTAGACGAGAAAGTCACAACAATTAGAAAACCAAACCAAACGGGATAAAATCGTAGATAAATACAAGTGTAGGAGGCATACCAAGTCAGTTAGATAGTGTGAGGAGGTATCGGGTCGCAAATATGAATAATATTCAACAACATCATCCTCGGGAAGGCCCCCAAAGGGTACAACCTACAAAGAAGATTGAAAACATTAGTCAACTAAATTGGAAAACTAACAACAATCGGTAGCTCGATGAAAAAGACAAACTGCCGAGTAGTACTGGAAAGAATCACTCGGTAGCTAATTAAGCCATCGAATATAGATGAGGTTTGGCCAATATTCTGTACCAAAAACAAATATGAATCGGTAACCATTTGATCCACCGAGTATACATTCGGTAGCTTAGTAGTCTACCGAGTGTACATTCGGTAGCTTATAAGTGATTTCGAGCTACCGAATGGTTACTTTATTGTGTATGTACGGATGGTGGTTGGGTTATTCGGTGGCTCCATTAATGGTCTGGATCTACCGAATATTCTAACTGCAACATTCAAAGCATGCAAACTTTGATTTTTCATACGTCAATCAACCATTACAAGCTAATGGGTTTCAAATTAGAGAGCTACCTGATCATTTGGAGTCGAGTTCACTTCCTTTCCCTTCTTTGATTCTTGATTTTCTTCCAAACACTCTTGTTCATGACTTTTCTCTAGAATGGTAGAGTTCCAACAATCCATGGCTTCTTTAACGTAAGAGGAATTCGTAGCATGATCATCTTCAAGAGAAGAAGATTCACCCCGCTCAATCTCACTCAAAACAACCATCTCAACTTCTAAAAAAAAAACTTCTTCTTCTTTTTCTTCTTCTTCTTCTAACTCCCTCTCAAATGAAAAAAAATTGAGAAGAACTAAAGTAATCGGTGGCTAAGTAGCTAAATTTTTTAATTAGGTTAGCTTAATCGGTAACTTGTTTTGAGTTAATCGGTAGCTTAATATGTGGGGGGTATTTTAGACACTGAGATAAGGGATAGCCTAATTACACCCGGGTGATCGAGTTTTGAAAAATTTTCAAAATATGCCGGGATTCCTTTGAGTATGCCTTGATGACGTGAGGGTAAATAAGAGGTTTATCGAAAACATTTTAACCCAGTCAGACATATGCCCAGCAAGTACTGTATGATTTTTTACCTAACTCAAATACCTTAGTAGTATGCATAGGCCGAGTCACACCTCAAAATGATTCAAAAATAAATTATCTGACTAGGATCGAGTCATCAAACGTGGAAGTATAACCCATTATCTTGTTATGTTTTGATCACACATTTGACTTGATCTTAGCAAAACACACACTCAATCAAAAACCACCCAACATGGTTTTACTCAAATTCTCTTGCGACTTTTCTTCTTTATCTACAAATTAAGAAAAACATCATTCCATGGACTATCTAGACACAAGAGGTAAATGTCAACTAGTTACACACCTAAGCACAATTTCTACAACAATTCTACGTATACATCAAATTATCCCTTGTGTTGTACCGTGGGAAAATCTAGTGGTTGGAATGTTATGTAAGAGATGGTTTGTGGACCCCACCAATTAGGAATTGTAGGGGGCCACTATTAAATGTGTCACACCGGATTTATTGATAGATACAGCCACGGTACACATAGAATTATTGCCTTTTCTATGGCATAAAAACAAACATGTGACTTGGATTCAACAACTCACGTGATGTCACTTCAACATGATTTCGATGTGTGAAACCATGTGAGTCAGACAAATGGGTGTGAAGGATGATGATGATGATGCCATGGTCGAAGAAAAACAGTACACAAATATGTCAAGAAGATAATGAGATAATGCACCTGGCTTCATTTTGAGGCTCCAACACAGTCAGAATCTAGTCATGTGGGTCCCACTCTCTGTCTTCTCCTTTTTAGTGGGAACTGAGAAACATTACGTGACATCTCCACTACTTATCAAGGGGCCTACCGCCTACGCTGGGTATGGCCTACTAAGAGCATCTCCAATGGTGTTTGGATGCGAATCATATGTAGAGACCTTAAAAAGAGGGATTTCATTAATGTTGAATACAAATAAACTTAAAACCATCTCCAGTGGTAGTTGGATAGATATTTATTTTGATACACTTGTCGTTTAGTTATAAAATTTGATTAACAAAATAAAATAAAAATAGTAATAAAATAGTAATAATTGATGAGGTGGGTTTGGATGGGAGGTTCTAAAAACCCAAACTCACTTCCAAACTCAAGAGTCCACGTCATACAAAATTTTAACCATCCAACTACCACTGGAGAGATTTTTTCTTGTAAGAGTTTCCAAAATCCTATGTGGCACCACTATTTTTCCAAACCCAAACACCATTGGAGATGCTCTAAGGCCTAGGCAGGCGATTAGGCGGAAAACCGGGACCAGGGAAGCTGGATGAATCGTGGACTGCACACCTGGCCTTCTGGAAAACACTAGGCATCAATCGGAGAAGACATGAACTGAGGTTTGACACTTTGATGGCACAACAATGCACCAAAATCTTACGTAACACGAGAAATACGGTCTTGTAATATATAAAGATGTAAGGTCTGGTAATCTATGACATTCAGAACTAAAAGGAGTTATAATCTTAAAAATTTCACGCCAGTTGGGTTAGACTAACCGAGCCTTTTTCCACCATTTATGCCACCATACCATTTAAGAAACTATGTAAATGATACATTTTAGTGTGAAATTGGGGTGGGATGATTTATCGGTCCATAAATCATTTTTGATTTCACGCGACATGTGCAAAAGAAGCATCAAATCTCAAGCAGTGGCGCAGATCGTGCTAAAAAATCTTCTGTACCAACGGATTTCGAACCGACAATTAATTAGGTCTTATTAAATTTTCATCCCTAAGTACAGTATAATTTGTGTAAAACACAATACTAGTATACTGCACGGTAAAGAATGCAATAGTTAAACTTTTTCTTATACAAGCAATGGTTAAACTATTTGATTCCATAATAGTCAACCAGACAATGTCTCAGATTTTGTGTTAGATTTTCTGACTTGCATAGATTTCCTTAGATTTTGTATCGAAGCTGCTACAGGCGGCCCAAAATAGGGTGCCCGAAAACGGACCATGATGTGGCACCATCAAGGTCCGTAGGATTAGCAGGGGGGGTTTGTGTGCTAATCCTACGGATCTTGATGGTGCCACATCATGGTCCATTTTTGGGCAAGCACTATTCCGGGCCGCATAAAGTGTTTTCGATTTTGTATTGGGAGATTGGACTATATTCAAGTGGAAACTTTATGAACAATGGACTATATTTCAAACAAGAAAAATAGACGAGAGAAAAGCTGATGTCACTATAGTACAGTGATAAAGCCGTAAACACTAAATTCTTAAGTGATCTAACAAAAAAAAAAAAAATTGATGAGAGAAAAGAACACAGAATTTCCCCTTCAAAATGACCTGTGTTATTTGAGTACATAATCATATTTCAAGGTTACATTAGTACTACTACATGTACATAGTTTAAGCTTCACCCAAGAGGGTTAAAGCAAAACAAGAACAAGAAAGAAACATAAAAACAAAACCCAAAAGATTATGACCAATTACAAAAGGCTTAATCGTAATCGTTAACCTAATAACTATCTAACATAAATCATGCACTGAACATCTGATGTTTAACCTGCAACTTCTACACGATTTCGCCGTGGTGGTAGACCAATTCCAACATTTGTCACTAGACGTGTAGAAGATGATAATAGTGTCTCCTTTGTTTGTAGTTCCATTGTTGCTGTCTCATTCATTTCATCCAAGTATATTTCCTCTCTTAACTCATCTATTAAGATTTTCCGGCACCGGCAGTCGTCACTACAAAAGCTTTGATCACCTCTATACATGTAAATATTCTTCTCAGGACTAAATTTTTTCCTGCACAGACCACATGCTTTCAAGAAATTGGATTCTGCTTGAGAAAAGAGTGAAGGCATCTTTGATGATGCTTGGAATGATCCTTCTTCACTCAACTTGAAAGTGATTATGTTGTTATTGTTTGATTCTTGAGAATAGATAGAATCCTTCTTGATCAGGGAAGAGCTGGAATCTTGCAAACCTAAAGAGCTTTTGACTCGCTTAAGCATATTTTGGGGTGGTGGGTGTGGAGCTAGAAAGAGTTATGGTTGTAGAATGTGTATAAGCTTAGGATTAAGAAGAGGAAGTGGTGTGGTATTTAAAGGGGTTTCCCTTGTGATTTTTGAAGCATGAAGAGGTTTTTCTGTCCACACACATAAACAAGGAGTATATAAACTATTTGCTATATCATCATTAGGTCATTCTTGAGCCTAATATGCAGTGATTATTGGCCTGGTGCGCGTGGTTTTGATTAGAGGTGTAAATTGTGCCATGCCAGCACGTTAATGGCACAGCACAGCACGCTAAAATTTGGGCACAGCACAGCACGGCACGCGACAAAGCACAGCACAGGCACAGCACGCTAGCTTAGTATGCTGTGCCGTGCTTGACTAATCGGCAGCACGGCACAGCACAGCACGCGGCACGAACAAGCACGCGGCACAGCACAGCACGCGATAAAGCACAGCACAGCACGCGGCACAACACAGCACAGCACGCGGCACGGCTAAGCACGACACAGCACGTGTAAAGCACGGCACAACACGTGTAAAGCACGGCACAGTGCACTACATTACATGTGTATTTCACACAAAAATGAAATATACCTAGTTATTACCATTATATTTTTGTTATTTTGATTAAATTTATGACAATACATAATATCTAATTTTATTAAGTGATAAAAAAAATATTTAGAAATGTAATTGATGTTGTAAATGTGTCTATTTGACGTTCATTTGATAGAAAAACAAACAACGATACAATTGTTAGCACATAAAATTCAACTTATGTTTTTTTTTTGTTAATAAAGTTGTATATTATGCAATATATAATATTAAATACAAAATTTTAATTAATTTTTTCAAAATTTATTATAATTAACTTGATAATTTATAAGATTATAAGCTATTTAAATATTTAAAAATATTTTTTTAGGATGACGTAAATTTAGTGTGCTAGCACAGCACGGCACGGCACAGCACGCTTATTCGTGTGCCATGCCCGTGTGCCATGCCGTGCTTTGCTTTTGACTAAAAAAGCACAGCACGGCACAGTACGTTAAAATTGTTGGCACAGCACAGCACATGGCACGTAAAAGCACGCCTTCGTGTGCCATGTGCCATGCCATGCCGGCACGTGGTTTGATAAGTGATTACGCAAATTAAGTAACTTGTTTATTATTAGGCAGTTTGTTAGTTGGGAAGGTTGGTCATGATAGACTTATAGTGGTCTGATTACGCCAATTAGCTTGTTTATCTAGCAGATAGCAGATATAATTGAGTAATGTGGGTCGACGTGTGTGTCTTAATCATGGAATTGCTTGAAAAAAAATCATAAATGAGGACCGACAAACATGGATCCGCTAGGAAATTGATTGAATTTCATCAAGACATTCACTTCAACGAGTTAACCACAACCAACTAGTGACTAACTAACTAATTAGCTGCTTGAACATGAAGATGTTTTCTATCTCCAACCCGGGTAACTAGATAAAAAAACCACTAGTGGATCATTAACAGTCTTCTAATACAAATATCACTATGTGTCCGACAAATTCAACAGTTATTTCCACTAATTAGGAAAGCCAGATTTGTATCTGGTGAGCTAAGCTTTTGATAAGCAAACTTTAGTCTCTAGTGGAAGCTACCTTTTGTGGGACGTGTTTGCTTTCCATATAGTACTAGTAGTGGTACAAATTGAGTAGGTAAGTAAACCACTAAAGTAACATTAGATTCTAGAAGCGCTTAAATATAGTGGTAAGGAAATAAGGAAGCCAGATAATTGTATTTAAATTTGATTAAGCTATAAATTAATATCTCATTTTAACTTAAACAACTACAAATTGATGGCATTATTAGGTGATAACACAGAGATACGCCAGCTTACCTTTACTCACCCAAAGTTAATTCTATGACAATTGAAGACGTTAGGTGTGGGATTCGGATCCACTAAACACAACTAATCTTGATTCCAGGTAGGTTTTTTCCATTTTGGTTTCTACGCGTACCGTTTATAAAAGCGGCAAATGATCTCGAGTCTCACTAACTCGAGGCCTCGCCGCCTACTAGATTAGTAGGGGGTTATGTATTTTCAGGTGGTTTCTCTTTCGGCAGCACTAATGCGGATGAGGAGACACGGACACGATGCTATATGGATGTGAACACGACAAAAATATACAGTATGACTTCTCAATAATACTTTTAAATTAAATGAACAAGCACATTTTTTTTTTTTGAATAAGAAAAGTTATATTAAAGGTTGGACCGAAACTCTCTACCTAAAACCTAGATAGCTAGTCAAAGAAATAAAAATAAAAAATCTCCCACTCCGATGCAGACGAGTTTCGAACTCTGGTCGCTGGTATCACTACACTGGCGGAGCCAGTAGTTGACTAGAGTGTGTTGTAGCACCCCCCCCTAATTCTTACCAAGTCACATTTCGACCCCTATAAAAAAAAAATTTTTTTTTAGCCCACCTAGTAATTAAG
>JAJJMA010126055.1:2879-16191 GCA_023529015.1 Papaver nudicaule | reverse complement strand
TGGAAACCTGGCTCCGCCAGTGTATCACTATCTAACGACTTTACCACTGAACAAGCACATATACATTATATAATAATATGTATACTGAAAATTCTAGCACTACTAACAAACATTTAAACTACAATTGTACTCCCTCCGTTCCAAAATAATAGACCAGTTTGATTTTTTCCTATTTTTTTCCAAAATTTAGGAAACTTAATTGAACTAAAAATATTTGCCTTAAACTTATTTTTTTTTGTTAACCCATGATACATGTCACGATAAACCAATCCTAAAAAAAAACTAGTTTAGTTCAAGTATTTTTAGTTCAATTAAGTTCCCTATATTTTAGGAAAAAGTAGGAAAAAGTTAAACTGACCTATTATTTTGGAACGGAGGGAGTATGTAACATACCTATGTTATGCCACCGTTGTGATGTGTCTAACGCCTCAAACGGAAGCGTGACGCGGAAACGGCACTAAAATAGACAGGTCCACGCTACATAACTCGGTGCGATTGGAAATTCCTAATTACAGATGATGTACCTTGCTTATTTATGAGGCTCACACACAGTCATGATCTCTAGTCACGTGGATCCCACTTGTGTCTTCCTCTCCTTTTTTTGTGGGAACATTACGTGACATCTTACTACTTATCAAGGGGCCTACCGCCTACACATGGAGTTATGGCCTGAGGCGATTATTAGGCGGAGATTAGACGCCGAGACCAGATTATCATGATGAACCCAGGACTACCACACACATGGCCGTCTGAAAACACTGGGATTAGACCAAGACATGGGAGCCTGGATGCTTCGACAACAGACGAAACCTCACACAATAATTTCAGATGCACCATGGGAGAACTTATGTAAAAATCCTGCCATATGTTAAAAGGTTGTAATTAGTTTCCGGTGATCCATGATATTCAAAACAATAATCAAATACCATTCCTAAAAGAGTTTTATTTGTGGTTGTGTTAGATTATGTACCATGGGAGTTGTAAACACCAATTTCAAATGCACCATGGGAGAACTTATGTAAAAATCCTGCCATATATATGTTAAAAGATGTAATTATTTTTCCAGTGATCCGTGATATTCAAAACAATAATCAACTACCATTCCTAAAAAGGTCCTATTTGTGGTTGTGTTAGATTAATCTATCATCCATCTTACTTGAAGCAATACTACGATCAGCACATGCAACAAAGAGATCTTCATTAGTTGCACCCCTCTCTATAACTGGCTCTAAGATTCTTTCACCATCTTTGGACACTTCTTTTAAATTATTTTGTTCTTGAATGGAAGTGGAGGGTTTTGACATAGTTTTATTTTTCTATTTGTCGATTCATTCAAATATTTGATTATCTTGTTGTCTTATAGTTGTGATTATGTTTCCAGTTTTCAAAAATTAGATATCATCTGCAAAACAATGATATACATACATATCTAAGACCTAATTCCTTTTTATGATCCAGAGATAACATGGTGTCTTGCATCCATTGATATACATACATATCTAAAAATTCACGGTATTTTCCAGTATCATTGTAATGTAACGGTAAAATTATTTTGATCCAGTACTAAAAAATTATCAATTAAAAAAATAAAATAATCCATGACATCTTTTTTCTGGCCAACGAAAGTTGGGGTTTGATTTTGTTGTCCTGTGCAACAGAATTTCCCGGAGACATCCACAATTCAATCGTCTAGTTCAATTTTGATAGTTATTAAGCGAAAGAGACCGAGCATCTTAGAGCAACTTGATAAAAGCCCAAAACTTGCCAATTAAGTGCGAATATTTGACACTTTCGGTACATTTGTCAACAAAATTTGACTCTGGAATTTGTACTACCTGGCCTCTTTTTCTTCGTTTGATTCCATATCTACATTTTTCACGAGAACCAGAAAAGTCTAAAGATTATTTTGTGATGATTAAGAATTGACACATTTCCACGACATTTTCAGCTGGAAAATTTTGATTTTATGTGAATAAGGGGACATCAAGTGTTAATAAAACGGTCCAAAAACGAATAATACAGGAGAGAGAGATTCTGGCGTATATGTGGGGATTATACACCGTTGTTCATTGTTCAGTAGGTCCCGCTCTATAAGTGGAACACTATTTGGCATCTCATTTTCGATGGAGGGGTCTTCTACTGAAGAAGACATGGACACCTCACAACTCCATTATTCGAAATGCAGAAATACCCCCGATGGAGAATTCCGACGTGTAAATCCAGCAATTTAGTAACGAAAACCGATTTGAATCGTCCAAGAATTGGGGAATTGCCGCCTTGCTGGGTGCTCTAGCCACCTCCGGAAATTTAAAACCCGTTCGAAAATCAATTTTCAAGGGGATTTTCATTTATTAATCAGAATCAGAGTCAACAGAATTACAAGAATTAGATGGAAGCCTGGCAACAAGCTGGGCTCCAATCCCTTTTTGAAAAACAACCCTAATCTTATGAAAAAGAAAATCTCCCACTACGACATTCACATTATGGCTAGCCATAAAAAATCCACATTATTGGTCTAAAAGACCATAATCTATTTTCTCTAGGCGTAGAAGACGCCTAAAACATGGACTTGTTTTAATACCCAAGATTCCTTTTATAGATTTATTTATTCTTTTTAAATTCGTTTAGACAACTGTTTTTTCAATGATGGACTAACTTACCCTTTTTAGTCGGTTATTGCTTTACTCGTCGCTGGGCAAATGCACTCCTCTTTTCTTCTCTCTACCTATTCATCTAAAGATGTTTGTATCGAGTCGACTATCGAGGATATAGCAAACAGTAGGGTATATACGAAGTTAGTAAAGAGAAAGAACAAGGAAACTCAATACTTTATTCACATTAGCTGCTGCTAATTACATTTCAATAGCCCAACCGGGTTTATAATACATAGACGTCCAAGGAACAGTAGGATATGACACGTTCAATTACAAATATTTATTACTCGAAAATTGTTCAAGTGGATGGATTTATTTGATCAGTACACATATTTGCTCACGTAAAAATCTTGTCTATTTTCTTTCTACTTAGATTGATTAGTATCAGAGTATAGCTTAGATATTTTTAAATAATTTAAGTTGAGTTGTTTCTGGGTACAACTTAACTATTTTTAAATGTAATTCTTTATGCTTAGATTTATGTCGACTTGTATCTGGGTACAACTTAGCAGTTTTTAAATAATTTTTTCTATCAGCCTTATTAAATCTAACTAGAGTTGTACTGGGGTACAACTTAGCAAATTTTTAAATAATTATTCCTACCTTGTTTGATTTAAGTCGAGTTGTACCGGGGTATAATTTACATATCTTTTAATCCTACCTTAGATTTAAGTCGAGTTGTATCGGGGTACAAGTTAACTATTTATTGAATAATATTTACTACCTAAGATTTTAGTCGAGCTGTATCGGGGTACAACTTAGCTATTTTGAAATAATTCTTCCTACCTTAGATTTAAGTCCAGTTGTACCGGGGTACAACTGGGTTATTTTTCAAAAAAAAAAAAAACTTCGAATTTAATATCAACAATGGGTCTTGTTTTGTAGATCATCTCAACCCCTTTCTAAAAATATATATTTTACACAAATCCGATATATATTTTGGAAGTTATGATTTTTTTTGTGATTGATTTTTAAATAGAGAGGAAAAGTAAACTGGAGAGAGAAAGGGATAAAAGAAAGAAAATATATAAAAAGTAAGGGATAAAATTGTCTAAATATATAATAGGTGGCACCATGTCTTTTTTAACAATACAAACTTTTAACCGTCCACTACATCCATTGGACATGCTTTATCGTCCACATGATCCAATTTCTCAATCAAAAATCAAGGGTATTTTAGGGGGTAAAAGATCAAAATTTCATTAATATGTAACTCACCGTACTAGTTCTCTTAAACTTTCAATCCTGCTTCCGTCACCGAATTTTACCATGTACATAACTTTCATCACAAGTTTTGCCTCAGTCACTAAAACCAGTGAAGGTGAGTGATATTATTTTTGATCACTAGAGTAAAATTGATGATGTTGAACGGGAAACAGTACCGTAACCTCAAGTATCCAAAGAAGGGGAACAAAACGCAAAATTTTACCTTTTCAAAATGACTTTGTATTTAGTAAATCATCTATTTATACATCTCATCCTTATGACAACATAAGGCTCGATCACCCAAAGGGGTGATAAGCAGGGGGGAAAAACATCAAAACGAGAACCCAAAAATGGGTATATATGACCGATTACAAAAAGCGTGCACCGAATAATCTAAGCTGTAGCTCGGACATGATTCGGCCGTGGTGGTTGACCATTTCCAGCATTTGATGCAAAATGTGTAGAAGATGATACTAATTCATCTGTTGTCTCTTCCAATATTTCCTCCATCAATAATTCCTCTATCAGAATTTTCCGGCACCGGCAATTGTCACTACAAAACCCTTGGTCACCTCCATACATGTAAATATTCTTTAGAGGACTTAGCTTCTTTCTGCACAGACCACATGCTTTCAAGAAGTTAGATTCTTGAGAATAAGTTGATGGCGATGAGAAGATACTATTCGACGTCTTCGACGATGTTTTTAATGAACCTCCACTCAGTTTGAAAGTTGGTTTCACTGCAATTATGTTGTTTGATTCTTGAGTAGAGATGGAAGAATCCGTTTTGATAAACAAAGAGGTAGACTCTTGTAACACTAAAGTGCTTCTGGCTCTCCTAAGCATGTTTAGAAAGAAAGAAAGAATAGAGAGGAGGGAGTTTAGGTTTTGAGATTTGTTTTAGCTTGGTGATGATATGGTTGGTTTAAGAAAAACGAGATGGGTATTTATAGGGGTTATCTCTTTGCATTTCAAAGAGGTATTTGTGTCCACACAAACAAGAATATACTCTTCATTTTGCTCTATCGCCATGAATCATTCTCGAAGCATATGGCATACTGTTTATTGGCTCGACAGCACATGGTGCTTCTTGTGTAGCCTCACCACCGCGACCACCACGACCTCTTCCACCACCACCACCGCGACCTCGTTTAGGTCGTGGTTCTTGTGCATCCTCATGAGCAGCGCTTGTTGTGGCTTTATTCCCCCTTGTCTTGCGCTTTAGCTCTCTCCGGTAGTTTTTGAGATTTTCCAATCAGGGTTCAGCTGCGCACTTTCGGCAAACTCTGGGAAGTTCAACAGGATCTTGTCTCTTCTTCTTTACAACCTCCTTAACCTTAGACTGGGGTGTGTTGGACTTCATATTCTCCCTACAACACAAAACAAGAAACAAATTAACAGTTACACAGAAAACAATCGGCTCAAATAACATGAAATATAAACCGATTATCAACATAAGAAAAAAAACGGTGGATATTGGTGAAAAAATAAACCGATTATATTTTCGTACTTGTAACAATAGGCTGTTTTGAGTGGTTATAACCAACGATTAAGGAGTTACAGGAAAATCAAGATTTGTCTACTAATTTATTCGGCACACAAAATCCAAAACATAAAACGATTGTGAAAGGAAGAAATAAACGGTGGACATGTTTATGAACATTAACCGATTTAATTCTGGCTCAAATCAGTCGGTTTATTTACATGGATACAATCAACGATTAATGCTAAGAAACTTTGGGAATTTTTAGAGTGAAAAATTAACGCAATCGTCTTAAATAAGACAACATATATAACGATGGACATCTGCGATCGGCTTACTAAACACAACATATGAAACGATTATGGTGAATTCTTTCGTTGATTATTCATATGCAATTGTAACGATTGTGCCCTAGAATTCGAAAAGGAAAATTTCTAAATTTTAGAGGGAAAAAAGAATCGGTTTATAAGAAATTGAATATAGAACGATGGACAATAATCGATTTAACATCATAAAAACATACAACGAATGTTGTTCCGCTGTAGTTTCAGAAGATGAACACGATGAACAATCGTTGGATTTTGACACTAACATAGAACGATTGTGGGAAACAGTTGCGAACTGTCGGGTTGAAAATCATCAAAATCGAGTGAAAAATCAACCAAATTTCAAATGAAATACCTAATTCTCATCACAAGTGGTGGGCTCTTCTTCTTCTGCTTTTCTTTAAGAGCTTGTAATTCTTCTTTACTCGCTCTCTTCGTAATCGACGTCGACGAAAAAATTTCGTAAACTTTGTCTACGTCGATTCCTAAATCTTTGAATGTTCTAGGGTCCGGTCCTTTGTTCTTCTTTCGTTCCATCGCGTTTTATAGAAATTAATCGCAATTTTTTTTTTAGAAATCGACGATGTTTTGTTATATATTGGTTTTGAAAATGAAGTAGAAGAAGAAGAGGAAGAAGAAGAGAATCGGTTGATGTGTTATGAAAATGAAATTTGGTTTAAGTTTTGGAGTTTAATTAGAGAAGTTAGTGTGGGGGTATTTGGGTATTTTCGCCACTTTTTTAATTGTCCCATAACCACCTCTAAAGGATAGGTTTAAAATTTCATGGGGCCAAATACTCACTCATGGCGCCAAATTTAGGGAGGATTTGTTGTTGCCTATTTGGAAGTAATCCCAACCCCTTATGAAGTTTTGATCTTTTTCAAACTCAATATGCCTTTAACAGCTTGGTGCTTATGGAACGATAGATGTCAGATAGTTCACCTGCCATTCTACCGCCATCCCAACAACAAGAACCCAACCTTCCCTAATGGGAATCAATCCCAGGGCCGGTCCCGGGCAGGTTCAATCTGTGCGTCGCACAGGGCCCAGGACCAAAAGAGGGCCCAAAATTTCAAAACAGTGCCCCCCAGCGGTACTAACTCAAAAATGTTATTAAGAGGATTCGAACTCTCATCATTCATCGCCTTAAACAACCCCTTAACCACTGCACCAGTTGCTCTATTTTTAAATTACTTCACAGTATATAATAATTAACCATAAACTACGACTTTAGTTAAAAAATAACTTCTACTCTTAATTTAGAGAATATGAAATACTTTACCATTACTTCGTTACTACACATTTATTTCATATTAATATGCATATATCATAATTTATATGCACTTGCATTTATAATTTATTATATAAATATGTGTCTATGCGTTTCAGTTTGTTCTACTATTTATAGTGGGTAATTGCGGTCGTTCACTGCGTTCTTAATATATATGTATCTACTATATATATATATGTGCGTGTGTGTGTCGTTCTTCTCTTATTTTATACTACCTTCATCCCATACTAATTGAGCTACTTCATTTTTCATATTAGCCTATATTTAAGTAAAAATGAAAAAAACAAGTAGCTCAATTTGTGTAGGACGGAGGGAGTATATTGTTATAGTACCAAATTGTCGGCGGAAAAAAAATTTGGGCCCTTTTTTGAAGTTCGCACAGGGCCCTATTTTTCACAGAATCGGCTCTGATCAATCCCCTACCTCTCGCCCGCACTATGAACTCAAAGGGGTGTCATTACCACTGTACTGTACAGTGATTAACGTTTTATTTTTATTTTTATTTTTTTTTATTTTCAATTTTATTTGTATTTTTATGTGGAATTGGGGATCCATGAGAACCACGTAAAGGTAAGGCCGAAAGAAGGAATCAGATGATGCAATAGATAATTTGCAGGATGTTGCGATGTTGAGATATAATGGCGTATATGTGGGGTTCATTCAAGGTCATAGTCATTCACGTAGTAGAACTTGGTTTATTTTTCTTTACTTGGTTACCACAAATTTATGCCCTTTTCCTTTTTATTTGGAGCTTCAACATACATTTCGTTTTCTTTGATGAGTCTGCAAGAAGGATTCCCCCTTTTCGAACTGAGACACAGAGTAGAAACCAAAAACACCTTGGCGTCACTGATGTTGATGAGCTCATGACCACGAAAAATGGTCCCAAATATTTATTTTTACATAATGTAAGATGGAGACTCTCGATCAATAGACAATCGTTGATTTTACTCTTTAACAGGGCTCACTTTTGTGTTCTTTTCCCTTTTATTTGGAATACTATCAGACATCTCAATTTCTAAAGGGGGGTTTCAATCCAAAGGAGACGTGGCCAGACGATTCCGAGACAATAGGTTTGTGACAAAAATATCGACTTCAAGTTTCTGATAAGCGTGGAAAGAATTAACCGTTGACAAAAGATTTACCATCACTTCCAACCTGCTTCATGAGTATTTGGGTAATAACCCCGATATTTAGTTTTCCCCAACACCTCATCAAGGAGATTCAGTAGATTCATTGTAAGCTTGTATAACAATATTGTTTAAAGGGAGAAATCCCTAAGAATTAAGGTAATTTATAGAAAATTTGTCATGAAAAATGAATTGAATAAACTACTAGACAGTTTGTACTGTAGATGCGTGACTGTCGTGTAGAGCCAAAGCTAGAGCATATTGATTTCGTGCAATTGTGCGACCATACCATTTACATTTTAGCTTACATGTATCGCCGGGTATAAAGAAAATGCAGAGATGACATGACCAAGATTATGCAACACAAATTTATGTCCACATGGGAAATCACGAGACACTTGTGTGAAGGGTAAACGTTGCAAAACGGAAACACAGGATACAAAGATGTCAAGACTTGAGACAATTTGGCTTGTATGTGACGTTCATAAGTTAGAACCTGAACTTGTTAATTCAGGTAGCTGATTACCTGAGAAAGATAACAAATCTATGAAAAGAGTTTGATTGTTTTGTAAGGCCGGTTCCAATGGAACCAAGCAAAACAAAGATTTTGCAATCCCACGTGGCCTAGCAAATCGAAAATGGAGCAGTGGGAAAACTAGCAAAACTAGGATGTAATAATGTATTTAATGTTTGGTGGGGTCTTATATATTTATATATTATTTGTGGGATCCAAATTTAATTTAAAGATTTTTAAAAGATTATTTAAACTAAAAAGTAGGAGAGAAATAGGAGAGAAGAAGATATCGATGGAAATACCATCGATGTCGATGGAAAAACTATCGACGATGGTATTTCTATCGACGCTACTATTTTCATCTCACGTTGCAAATTTGCAACTTTACAACGTCAAAACTTTCCTTTACTAGGTTTATAGCTGACCAAAATAGCTATAATTTGGAATTTAAGTGTCTCATAGGAACCGGCCTAAGGAAATGATGGATTTTCATATAGGATTAAATTTCAGTCTTCTTTTTTCCGGTTATGGATCAAAGAATTTTATAACCAATGTGCCTCGGACCACGTTGCCTTTCATTTTACTTCTACGAGTTGACGTTGAGAAATTTATAGATGGGGTACGACTCTGATTTGACACATCTCCACTACACATACAAATGGATAATTTTTTTTTTTTTCCTATTCCTTTTTATTTGGAACTTCAACATACATCTCGTTTTCTATGATGAGTCTGGAGATGTTGTTGAGCTCATGACCACGACTTTCATTACAAAATGTGAAAACTTTGACCGATCAAAATAAGATATGATAAGAAATAGTTTAGTCTTGTGACCACCTTATCTACAATGAAGCTTAATTAACAAATGAACTTCTTTTTCCCACGATCCAAATCTTTGGAATACCTGTCCCAATACCAGCAGTGGGCGAGAATAGCCCGGAATATGCTTACATGTGTGGATTTAAAGGTTGATTTTGTGAAGCAATTTATAAGAATGCATAGCTATTATGAATTGAATAACCCTTAAACGCCAGCAGGCAGTTCCTAAGCTTCCATATATTACTAAAAATCCATTTCTACAGCCAGGAGACACAACTTCAGTGAATGCACAAAAAGTGAATAAATGGTCTGAACTTTCAGGCATATTATTCGTTACATAAAACACAAAATATGGATCCGCATCCCTTAAGCAACCACTTGGTTAATAAAATCAATTAAGAAACTGAACCAGGAATATCATCATATCATGCAAAAAGCAAACAAGATCAAGACATAAAAATCCCATACATGGGGTAAAAATGAGAAAAAGACGATTTCGTAGCTAAGAAAAATGGTTTTATACAGGATAATAGAACATCACATAAAATTAGAAAAGCGCCTAAAGGAAGATGAGAGAAAAATCATACTGTCTGGTGAATACGTTGCATTTGCAGTACTCGCAAAACAGTCTGATCTCATCTCTCACCTAATCTGGTAATCTTTTCCATAGATATCATCATGTCATACACACAACAACAAAACAAAGTCAAGCCCTAAACCTCACAAACATGGGGTAACAGTGACCAAACAAAGCCAAGAAGTAATTGACACAGAAGTAGATATGAGATCGCCTAACAACGTCAAAAAATCAACCTTTGTGTTGCTTAGAGTTAGCCTAATAATCATGCCATACATACAACAACAGCGTCAAGACCTGAAACTCACAAACTCACAAACATGGGGTAATAGAGACCAAACAAAGTCTTGGGCAGTCTTAAGAAGTAATTGCCACAACACAGCTCCCAAAAGAAAGGGATACAAGATCACTTTAATACAGCAACAACAATTATGACCTCCCAAACATGGGGTAAAAGAGACCAAATATATCTAATGGCCAACAAAATGGTATTACCAGTGCAAAAGAAAATCAGATAAACTAAAAAAGTACCTAAAGATTAACAACAAATTATACCAACTTCTTAATAACTTTAGCCCTGAATACACTATGTTTGTAGTACTCGCAAAATAACTTTAGCCCCGAATACACAATGTAGTAGTACTCACAAAACATGATATTTTCTATCTCCTAATCAGGTAATGTTTTGCAACAAAGAGTAAGACCAAAAATTCCCAAATCCAAACATGGGGTAAAAGAGACCAAATAACTCCCAAAGACAAGGGACATTAAATCGACCCAATAACGTTAAAAAATCAACTTTTTGGTACTGAGAATTCAATAAACATATCAACTTGTCATTAACATGGCAATCATTATCACAAAACAGTATGGTCTCTTCTCTCACCTAATCTGGTGATCTTTTCCATAGATATTTATCTCATGGCCAGTCTCTAAGAAGTAATTGCCGTAGCACAGCTCCCAAAGACAATGAACGTTAGATCGCCCTAACAACTAGAGAACTCCTAAAAGAGGTACTAACATTGAAAAACCAACCTTTGTTTAATTGCCGTATAACAGCTCCCAAAGACAATGAAAATCAGATCGCCCGAACAACTAGAGAACTAAAAGAGGTACTAACATTGAAAAACCAACCTTTGTTTTGCTTAAGAGTTAGATCAGGATGAAACAAGATCAGATATTATTAGAAAACCACCTACAGAAAGATGAGAGTAAGATCATAATGTCCGGTGAATACGTTGCATTTGGAGTACTCACAAACAATATGATCTCTTCTCTCACCTAATCAGGTAATATTTTCCATAAATATCATTATATCATTATCATACTACAATCATACTACAACAACGATCAAGGCCTAAAAAAAAACAAACATGAAGTAATAGTGACCAAACTAATATCATGGCCAGCCCGAAGAAGTAATAGCCACAATACAGCTCCCAAAGAGAGTGGATATGAGATCGCCTCAACAACTTTAAAAAATCAACCTCTGTTTGGCTTAGAGTTAGACTGACAAAATGGTATGACCAAGTGAAAAGAAGATCAGATAAACTAGAAAAGTACCTAAAGAAAGATGAGAGAAAAATTATAATGTCCGGTGAATACAAACAACAAATTATACTAACTTCACCTTAACCCTGAATACGTTGCATTTGTAGTACTCACAAATCATTATAATCTCTTCTCTCACCTAATCGGGTAATCTTTTCTTAAAATATCATCATATCATACATACAGCAAAAAAGGTCAAGACACAAAAATCCCAAATATGGGGTAAGGTGAAAAATGACCAAAAGATATATCGTGGCTAAGTAAACAGTATTACCAGGATAAAGGAAAAAATGACCAAAAGATATCTTGTGGCTAACTAAACGGGAAAGATCATAATGTCCGGTGAATACATTGCATTTGCAGTACTCACAAAACAGTATGAACTCTTCTTCACCCAATCTGGCAATCCTTTCAATAGATATCATCAGGATACAAACTGGTGATAGTAACCAAATATATATCATGGCCACAACACAGCTCCCAAACAGAATGGACATGTGATCGCCCCAACAACTAGGGAACTCCTAAAAGAGGTACCAACAAACATTAAAAAACCAACCTTTGTTTTGCATAGAGTTAGCCTAACATTTGCATAGAGTTAGCCTAACAAAAATGCTATCGGGATAAAAGAAGATCAGATAAAATTAGAAAAGCACCTAAAGAAAGATGTGAGAAAAATCATAATGTCCGGTGAGTACTAACAACAACTTATCCCATCTTCCCAATATCTTTAGCCCTTAATACGCTTGCAGACAGTACTCACAAACATTATAATATCTCCTCACACCTAATCTAGAAATCTTTTCCAAACATATCATCATATCATCCAGCAACAAAGATTAAGTAGATTAAGTCCAAAAAAGCGCAAAACATTGGGTAAAAGAGACCAAAATGTATCTCATGCCTAACAAAATAGAAAAGCGCCCAAAAACCAACAAATTATACCAACTTCCCAATATCTTTAGCCCTGAATAGATTGCATTTGCAGTACTAATTTAGTAAATTTTCCTTAAAATATATCATAGCATATAAACAGCAACAAAGATTAAGACCTAAAATCTCAAACATGAGGTAAAATGACCAAAAATATCGCGTTGCTAACAAAATGGTATTACCAAGATAAAAGAAGATCAGATAAATTAGAAAAACACCAAAATAAAGATGAGAGAAAGATCATAACGTCCGGTGAATACATTGCATTTGGCAGTAATCACAAAACAGTATGATCTCTTCTCTCACCTAAATTGGTAATCTTTTCCATAGATACCATCATGTCGGACATACATCAACAAAGATCAAACCTAAGAAACCCAAAACATGGTGTAATAGTGACCGAATACATCTCATGGCCAGTCTTAAGAAGTAATTGCCAAAACAATTTAGAAAAAAAAAAAAAAAAAACAGTTTTGTGCAATTGGAACATATTAACATGGCAAACATTTAATTTTACAGAAGAAAAATCTAAGAAATATATTAATCTACTAACACTATTTTTAACACACAACCAAGATTCATCTTAGAAGTTAAACTCAGAAGAAAATAGATCAGAAAGTACAGAAGAATAGAATCCGAAGTTTTTGGTGATTTCACTCCGAAGTTTTTGGTGATTTCACTGCTAGATTTAGACAAGTATTAGTTGGGATTTTACCATAGTTGCAACCGGAGAAGTAGAGAGATTTCTCGGAGGCGCAGTTTTTAGGTTTAGAAGTTAAAAACTTCTAGTCCACCTTTCGCTTTTATAGTGGATTTGGTCAAGACTAG
>JAJJMA010126033.1:0-26758 GCA_023529015.1 Papaver nudicaule | reverse complement strand
TAAATTTCGAAATCTACTCAAAATCCCCCCCAAATTAATCTAATCTCTCCTTTAAAACAGAGTTGTAACATCCCAAACTAGCTATAGGGTTTTTATTTGGATTTTTGCTTTTTGATTTTTCTCGAGTTTGAAAAATCAACTATCAAAAATCAACTATCAAACCCTAAGCTAGAGTTGTTGAGCTTCAATCTACAAACCCTAATCGAGTTTTTGCTTCAGATCTACAAACCCCCTAAGGTATTATTTCATTCTTTTTGATTTTCAGTTTGTTGTTAGAAATTAGGGTTTTATATTTGCTTTTTGGTTTTCAGAAATTAGGGTTCTACTAATATTTGTTTGTTGTTTGCAGGAATCTCTCAAGCTTTCAAAGGTAATAAACCAGTGATTTTTGTTTCATTTTTTTTCAATCGTTCTAAATTTTGTTTGAAATTAGGGTTTTGATTCCTTTTTTGTTTCATGTTTTCAGGGGAATCTGTCACTCTCAGTCTCAAGGTAATAAACCAGTCTCACTCTGGGGTTTTTGATTTTTATTTGATTTTTGTTTGTTTTTTTGTTTGATTTTTGTATGTTTTTTTGTTTGAATGATTTCTGATACTTTCTTTATTTCATGTTTGCAGGGGAATCTCTTAATCTCAAGGTAATAAACCAGTCTTTTGTGTTTTTGATTTTGTTTGATTTTTGTTTGAATGGTTTTTGATTTTCTGCTTTGTTTGGTGTTTGCAGGGGAATCTCAAAGTAAAGAATGGAAGCTGATGTAAGTCAACTGATTGAGTTTGTGTTTGTGTTTGAGTGTTTCAATGGAAGTTTCAATGGAGTGATGAAACTGATTTTTGGTCTTGTTTTGGTGCAGGTTCAATATCCTGGTTCTTCTCCTGGTTCTTCAACTGTTGAACCTATCTCTGTTCCAGATTGGAGAAGTATGCCCGACACTTACTTGGAGGATGTGTGGAATGCTTTGATGGTAATATACTGCTCTCATTCAGTTTTCGCTTCTTTTAGGTAGTTCTGTTTTTGATGATTGATGGAGCTTTAGCCGATGAGTGGCTAGTGTATTCACTTTCCTATGTGCGAGAAGATTGCTTTGCATATACAAGCAATCAACTTACACATAGGAAAGCGAATGTACCGGCTCATTTAGTTATTGCTCCTGAATCAACTTTGTGTTGCATAGTAAATTGGATACAGTAGCTTCTTTTCCTTTTATTGAATGATTAAATGGATTGCTGTATATGGAGTATGTTGTGGCAGCTTGAGTTTGAGTTCACTGTTCCAAGTGAGCCTAATTCAGCTGTTGAAGGCTAAGGTTCTTCAACTGTTGAACCTGTAGTTGTTGGTAGAAGTGGATAAGTTGATGGTAATATTCTGCTCTAATTCAGTTTTTGCTTCTCTTTGTTACAGGACAACCAACAGAATTTGATGGTGCAAAGCCAAATAGTTTCTCAGATGGTGTTACAATCCCTTCAACCCATGCTACAAGATTCCTTGGAGCTTTAGCTGAGGCTAGGTTGGTGATTCACTCTCTTACGTGTGAGATGATAGTTATTCAGTGTTATGAAATGACCAACTTACACGTAGGAGAGTGAATGTACCAACAAATGTTGCTATTGCTCCTGAATCTAAACCATGTAGCTTGTAGACTAGCATATGACAGGATTATGACAAGATTATGATTTATAACTTTAATTGCTTGAAATCAGTTTGTGATATGTTCAATAGATAAAGCCAACAGAATTTGATGGTGCAAAGCCAAATAGTTTCTCAGATGAAGCAGCAACAGCAACACCAGCAACAGCAGCAACAGCAATGAAACTGCTTCAGCTGACAGAATTCCAGTGGTCCCAGGAATTATTGGTTTTGAGGATCCCAATAGTGACTGTCAAATGGTGCACCTCTTCAATCGAAAGAGAAAAACCGTGGCTATATATACTCTTTTGTGCAGCAGGTCTGTTTGCTTATATATACTCTTTTGTGCAGCAGCTTAGGTAGTCTGTTTGCTTAGATATACTCTTTTGTGCAGCAGCTTAGGTAGTCTGCTTGCTCTTTTGTGCAGCAGCTTAGGTAGTCTGCTTGCGTATACAAGTATAAAGTATACTTTTTGTGAATGTAAATGGAATCAAATGAGAAATGTAAATGGTTTTGAACCAGACTTTTTGTGAATGAAAATTGCATATTTTGAAATGAAAATTGCACATTTTGTTATTTGAATTTCCAGGTGACCAGAATCTGGCACCTTCAGGTGACCGGAATATGACACCCTCCGGTTGCCGGACTGACATCCGGTGACAGAACTGACATAAATCCCGGTGACACATGTCATCTTTGTGGGACAGCTCGGAGACACGTGCCTTCCAGTTATTGGATAGCTCGGAGACACGTGTCGTACAGCAGTTGGCCAATCGTCTGCCACATGTCATCCATTCATTAGTTCGCAGGTTGCCACGTGTTTATCATTTATTGGCCAGATTTTTGACACGTGTAGACCATTTATTGGATAGCTTCCTGACACGTGTCGTCTATTGGTTGGCCAGCTCTCTGACACGTGTCATCCTTTTATTGGTTTTTAGACAGACACGTGTCGTCAATTTATTTGTCAGCTTTCTGACACGTGTCGTCCGTTTATTGGCTTGCTGATCGACACATGTCGTCCATTTGTTGGATATCTCTCTGACACGTGTCGTTAATTGGTTGGTTCAGCTCTTTGACACCTGTCGTGCATTGTTGGCAGGCGGTGCCACGTATGTCGCCAGCTCGGTGCCACATGTCGTTTCAGGGTAATTTAAAAGAAGTGTTGCTGAATTAAAGCAGCACTTATTTGTGTTGTTTTAATTAATTAAAACAACACAAATAGAGTGCTGCAAACACCCCCCAGCACATTTGCAACATAGGATTCTTAACACTGTATTTGTGTTGCAATAAATCAGCCTGAATTTTTAGCAGCACTTATAGTATGTTGGAAACCCCCCCAAATGGTGTAGTGAGGTGCTGCCTATATTTACTGGGGCGGGCGTGTGAAGGCAAGTAAAAATGGAGTTAGTCCAGGAATGGGTAGTGGTCAAGAAATTAATACAAAACCTGTTTGTAGTGGGTTTATCCAAGACCTTAAGTATATAGACATAAATATTAAACATCTACAACCAGAACAAACTGAATATACTATCGAATGTTTTGAGCATTATAATGCCAAATATTACTCTAACGACAATATTCTTCACTTCGGAGGATATGGTGGTTCCAATTGCACATCTATTTAAATGATATAATTGGTGTGCCAATAAAGGATGTTAACTTAGGAAAGAAATTTGGGTTTTGAACATTGTTTTAAGAATTTTATTTTTTGTATTTCAATCAAGATGCTACTATTAATAAATTTGGTGCGCCAATAAAGGATGTTGGTTATAAGAATTGTTTTTCATAATCCAACAAAGATGTTGTTATTTAAGTGATTAAATTATCTTTTATTTATCTAAAGAAATATTATTATGAAAACATGCCAAACCACGTAAAAAAAAAAATTAAAACTACAACGACATTCGTTAGCTTTCTTTCTTAGATAGGATAATGCCTTAGCATTACCCAAAAATATCTAAGTAATTTTTAAGAATGATTCGGGTTTTTAGTGTTTTTGGGTATTAACCTCAAATAATTGAGCAACTCAGTCTTTTTTCTGGGCAGTCTGTCACCTTTGACAAGTCAGGTATGGCTTTCAGTGTATAAGTTAATTAAAAACCATATAAACTGAATGGGTAATCCAAAAACCTCTCTGTCTATAGTATACACTTCAAAGGGTTAACTCAATGGCATTCACTAGATTCTCCATTTTTTCTACTGTCATCCTTCTTATTGTGTTTCTCTTTAATCATCAACCTTCAACTTTTGTTCGGGCAGACGATGAATTAACCGAAGCTTATAACTCGGATGCACCAACAACTTGTAAACAGTGTACCAAAGCTTATAATCAGAGTGACGGAGCTGATACTGTTGGAATTGCCTCGATTGTTGTTGATTGCGTAAAAAATCAAGTTGCTCATTTACAAGGAAATATCTCTGCATCATCCTCTCAAGTCCAAGATGGTGTTGTAGCTGATAATCGGACTTACAAAACTGATATTGTTAGAATTGCCACGATTGTTGTTGATTGCGTAAAAAATCAAGTTGCTCACTTACATGGAAATATCTCTTCATCAGCCTCTCAATTCCTAGATGGTGTCGTAGCTGCTAATCAGAGTGATGACGGAGCTGATATTGTTGGAATTGCCACGATTGTTGTTGATTGCGTAAAAACTCAAGTTGCTCATTTACAAGGAAATAACTCTGCATTGGCCTCTGAAGTTCAAGATGGTGTCGTAGCTCATAACATGAGTGATGGAGCCGATGTTGTTGGAATTTCCACGATTATTGTTGATTACGTAAAAACTCGAGTTGTTCATTTACAAGGAAATATTTCCGCATCAGCCTCTAAATACCCATATGGTGTGAAAGCTAATTGGACAAACGAACACTACGCCACATGGGCCTGTTTGTAACGGATATAGACGTTGCGCCGAATTAAAGCAACGTCTATTAGCGTTGCAAAAACGGCGTTACAAATTTTTGGCAACGTCTATTAACGTTGCTTTAATTATTTAAAGCAACGGAAGTTACGTTGCTTCTTCCGTTGCTCTTTTTTATTTAAAGCAACGTTTTTTTATAAATGAAGCAACGTAAGTGACGTCACCACACGTCACCACTTCCGTTGCACTTTTTGTTATAAGCAACGTAAGTGACGTCACCACTTCCGTTGCCCTTTTATTTAGAGCAACGTTTTAGATAATTTAGGCAACGCTTATAAACGTTGCGGAATATATAATTAGGATAAAAAAAGTAATTAGAATTAAAAAAATTAAATACTGTATTTCTATAACAAAATTTGTATTTCTGTATTACAAAACTCTGCACCAACAAAAGAAAAAAATACAAAAATACAAAAGTATGTATTCTCAAATCCATTACATACACAAAATTAACCATGCCTTCGTGAACCATTTTCCTGCCCGAATTCTCGAGCCAATAGTCAAGGAGCTTTTATGATGCTATTCTGTACAAAGCGAAATGTATAACCCCAAAAAAAATGCATTACTAATTGACTTACTCCTCGTCTGGTCGCTTGCACTAAGAAACTCAGTGGTTGCTTCACAAAGAAAACATTTACATAGACTTCAGAAACTCTCCTGCTCATAAGAACCATTAAGTACACAATTCAGGAGCATATCCAGATTCCTACCAAGTGAAATGAGATTTTTATTAGTACATACTTATAAGTTATACGACACCTCCCAGCAAGGATGAAGAGTTAACGAATTCAGGCTAAAATGAACAAAGACAAAGGGAATAAATAGCATAATGCAAGCAAAGATAACCGATTTCTATAGGAGTGAAAAAACAAAAGAAGATCCCAAGAGAAACACACCTTCAAAGATGCACCTCCTACCAAAAATCCATCAACATCTGGTTGCCAGCCAATGCATTACAACTTGCAAGAGAACAAAGATGGTGACAAGATAATGTGACGGTTCTATTGTTACTATCGAAGAAGACTTTGTCGCAGAAACATTTATGCAAGGCTCAGTTTGCATGCTAATCAAGCTTGTAAGTCACTACCAGTCTCTATGTAGAGAATGACCACAGTTTGCCACTCTGCTAGCAGCAGCATGGTTCGAAAAGCTAAGCTCTAAGAACTTCCCAAACGATAAACCCCAAGCAGCATCAGACATCACTACTCTTAGAGTGGGAGGTGGTAACCCGTTGACACGTGGAGACTTTAGACACCTGTGCCACATCCAGATCTTGCCTTCTCCTTCACCTGGTAAGAGAATCTCAAGCTTCTTAACAGAAATCGTAAGAGTACCTTGTCGATGAGTATAAGAATGAATATGTGCCTCTGACGGCATCTCACAGGAGCGGCATCTGAAACTCTGTCAAAGAAATTTGCCTCACTCAGTCCCAAAGGCTGTGAATGTTTCCTAATAATGATAGGAATACATTAAAATGGAAAGAAATGGTTACCTGGTCAAATAAATGGTCTCGTAAAAACCGTCCTAAGGGCTTGTCAGAACTTCCATAGTATTTGATCCGAAAGAGATAGGCCCGTTCGCAAACACTTCCCTTCCAAACACAACGAGTTGATAATGAAACCAAAATACTTTGATGGTCAGTTGTACACTGAGGAAAGTCTTCCTTGGATGAGCCTTGCTCCTCGCGAACGTTGTTACGGTCTTGCTCTAAGGTTGTCAATTCTGAAGAACTTAGATCTCGTGCAACCATCGAGTTGCTAGTACTCTGGGGATTAAGGCCTCCACCTTGTGCAACCATCGAGTTGCAACCACCATCTTTAAATGGTCCATTTCCTAAACAAAAGAGTAAGATTCATAAGAGCAAGATACTAAAAAAGAAACATTACCATTCCAATTGTGGTACAAATGAGTGGTAGATCAACTAGAGAAAGATGATTGGGTTACTCTAATAAGGTTTATGTTTGCAGACAAACAATAGGTAAAAGACCAAAACCTGCTGCAGCAATGTATCGATACTTGACAAGGAATTAGAAACCCGCTGATACTCAAGTGCTCCCCCAAGGATTAGAAACCGGGGTTTCTCTATTTTAGATGTCATTCGCTTGTGGGCCACATTTTTCTTACAAACAACTCATTTGACCACCATGCTAACATGAATGAGCGAACAAACATTAGACTATGTCAAAAGTTTATAAAAAGAAAAATATCCGCTGATTCTTATTTCATGATAATAAATAAACAGTTGAAATGCCATACAGCCAGAAAACATCATCTGAATAACTAACCATTTACCATTCACTGCGGCGACCACAAGCTAGACACTTAACTTTCACATATCCACCAGGATCCATACCTCCTCCTTTGCTTGTGTCCGGCTTAAGAAGTGTAGCTGCTTCCCAAGACAATGATGTTATTATATCCAACCAACTTTCCCTGTCATCCTCTTCACCTACGGGCAGGTTCTCAACCTGCAGCAGCTGATTATATTAAAATCAATCAAGAAATCAATATGAACAAGGAGTTGCAATATGTAACTCCTTGAATACAAAGTGTCCTGCCCAAGGAATCCCTACACACTTGATATTAACAGAAGCCAGACATCAATTTCCTCCCTATGTTCTAGTTGAGGTTTTTCACTTTCTTGCTACAGTTTCATTGAAAACAATATCAACACAAAGCAATAATAATGGATCAATAAAGAGCATACCCGATTACGCCAAACCCAAAGATGTTATCAGAATGATCGTCCACGTCCACCAAAGAATCTGCATTATTTCCGTACATTGCTAAGTCTTGCTTATCTGTAATCTGCTCCATTTTCCCATTTCCACCAGGGCTGAGACAACTACTATTTGATACATGCTGGAAAGCCTCAGGCGATATCGCCATCGAAGCAGCAGTGCTACTACACTTACCAGTGCCACTAGTACTACTGACCAAACTTGTTGATGAATGTGTAGATAATTGTCATCAGATTCTCCAACTCTGTTCAAAAACCAATCTGGGAGTTTGAATTGACGTGGTTAGCAACAATTGTCATCAGATTCTCCAACTCTGCTGCAGATAGTTCTCCAGCCCTTCAACATTCTAATCAAACACACCAAACTCAGAACACAATAAACATATACACTACTCCATTTCATAAGCCACATACTTTTCTCAAGCACCCCTAAACCTCCAATTTAATACACCAAACAGACAATCAATCTGTAATTTCAAGCATCACTCAACAACATACTAAAATCATGTCTAACAAATCCTAGATTTCCTCATTCAGACCGAAACCCTACAAATTTTTTCACTTACAAACCCCAAACCCACCATTTAATACACCAAATAAACGAAACATCATGACTTGCAAACCCTAGATTTCCCAGTAGAGATATTATCGCCAGATTATGTTAAAATCAAAAACAAAATCAGCAAAATCTTTACGAAAACCTACTACAAAAGATATTATCACCAGATTATGTTAAAATCAAGCAAGAAATGGCAAAACAAAAAACAAAGATTAGGATTTTGAAATTTTACTGACGAGATCGTCTTCTTGGAGTCGAATCGAACATGAGATGAGGGTTTGATTTCATTCCAGGACCAAAAGAAGTGTTTATTTCTAGATCTAGGGTTACAAAATAGGGGTTTTCTTTTAGATCTAATATAGGATTTCGATTTGAGATGGGGGTTTGGTTTAGTTTTTGATTCATGAGAGCATACTGAGAGATTTGCGTTGAAGAAGAAGAAGAAGATGAGATACTGAAAATCAGAAGAGAAAAAAAAAACGAAGGGAGATAGTTTCTAAAAAAAAATAAGAAGATAAGGAAATAAAACGAATTATAAAGAAGGAAATCTAATTTCCGGTAAAATGACATATTAGCCCCTAGGTGTGTAACGTTAGTCAACGTTGCTTGATTATTTATATAATAATTCCTAATTGGAGCAACGTTTTTAAAGGTGCGCAACGTTAATAGACGTTGCCACGTGCACAACGGCTATTAACGTTGCAGATGCAAAAAAAAAAAAAAACGTTGGGAATCAGGCCCTGTGGCGTAGTGGAAGGGAGTCCCTTAGGAATGAAAAATGTACAATTTGTCAGTCAAAAACTTTGTGCATGGAAAAAAAAATTGCTCTACAATTTGATAAAAATCAGAAAAAAAAATGGAGGTAAAGCAAATTAAACATCAATTTCAAACAAACACATTAAAACCAACAAATTATCAGTTTGAAGTTCTTCGAAATCTCCATTAAATCTATCATACTCGATCAAATTCTGTATTATTTTCATTCAAAATACAAAAAAGATAACCATTATCAACTTTAATTAATCCACTTCAAGGAGTCAATAACCAAAAAATATATCTCAATTCAGTGAAAACGGGATTATGAGATACCCATTACATCGATTTAACCTTTTATCTTAGTTGGGTTAATCACTAATCAAACAGAGTTTCTCAGAGAGTTTCGGGTCCTTCGCGGTGAAGAAGAAGATGTACACCGGATGCGGTTAAGAAATCAACCTGCTCCATATAACCCATATTAAACCCATCGAAAAACAACAAATTAAAAGATACCCATTCCATTTTTCTTTCACAACAATCGATTAATGAAAATTAACTCAATAGAATGATTATCACACACGCATTACCCATATTCGACCATGTTCAGTAATTCTTCTTGCATATAACTCATTGAAACTCATTGAATCCTCTACTTATATAGAGGAAAGAAAAACTGTTACTTTGGCTTGGGAGAAAGTTTGTACACCAAAAGAAGAAGGTGGACTGGGACTTAGGAAATTTGAGGATATCAATAAAGCTTTACTGATGAAGCTGCTTTGGAGAATTCTTAACAGTAATGAGGAATGGGCTCTCTTCTTCAAGGCTAAATTCAAGGATAAAAATGGTCAGTGGATCTCTTACTATAAACAATCTTCTATATGGCCTGGAATCAAAAGTATTTTACATGATTTTCAAGAAAAAACTAGATGGATTGTTGGTTCTGGTGTGAATATATCAGTGTGGTATGATACTTGGATTACTGACAAGCCATTATATAAACTATTTCCTAATGATGAATTTATAAAGCAGCATTCAAAGATGAAAGTGAATGAATTAATTCAAGATGGTCAATGGCAAATTCCTGCTACTATGTCAAAATTCTTCTCAGCAGCTAGTTTACCTGTTTTGTCTTGCAATGAAGATAAATTAATATGGATTGGAAATCAACAAGGTAATTTCTCTATTCAATCTGCAATCAATATTTTCAGAATACATTTTCCTTCTGTGAACAGTTATAAAAAACTCTGGAAGAGCTCAGTTCACCCTTCTACTAAAGCAAATGCTTGGAAAATTATGAGGAAAGTGGTAACAACTGAAGACATTTTACAGAAAAGAGGTTTTCAATTTGCTTCCAGATGCTATATGTGTCACATGGATCAAGATTCTTTGGAGCATATTCTATGGCATTGTTCTTTCAGCATGGAGATATGGGATTGGCTTGGAGGTATTTTCTCTTTTCTCCCTCCGACTTCTTTTGAAGATATTTTGAATAGATGCAAAAGGAAGAGCACTGTCATTCAGGAGTTATGGCTTATTTCATCTTATACTGTCTTAGTGGAAGTCTGGTTTGCTAGGAACAAAGCATTTTTTGATGAGATAAGACCTGATAGAGAAAAGTCCATTAAAAGAATACTTCATAGAATTAAGGAAAGCCAATATAGATTAAAAGGTCTTATGTGGAACACTGATTATGACAAGAAAGTTCTTTGCTTTTTTGGTATTCCTCTTAGGAAAATAAAACAGATGTGTCCCATAGCCTGTTATTTTTATCTGCCAAATGATGGTTTCCTTCTTTTATGCTGTGATGGTGCCTCTAAGGGCAATCCTGGCCTAGCTGGATATGGTTTTATAGCTAGGAACCATTGTGGTGATTTTATATATGCTGAAGAAGGTGGGTTGGGAAGTGGTACAAATTTCTTAGCTGAAGTCTTTGCTGTTATAAGAGGTCTTGAATGGGCTTATCAGAATCACCATTTTAGAATTATATTACAGTCTGACTCAAAGGCAGTAGTGATAGCTTTCCAAAATGATAAGATCCCATGGAATTTCATTGCAAGATGGAGTAAAATTTGTGTATCTTTACATTCCATCCATATGAAACATGTTTATAGAGAGGTTAATTTTGCTGCTGATTGCTTTGCTAAGAATGCTGTCAAACTTCAGAAAGGACAAGTCAAGACATTTTTATCAAGACCTGACAAGCTCAGAAGGCTGGAAAATCCTAATGAAACTTATTATAGGTTTCCATAATTCTTTCTTTTCTTTGTATTTCCTGTTATGTTTGGGTGGGCTTCTGTTTTCTTTTTTTGTTGGGCCTGTGTGCCTTTAATCTGTTTTCTTTATTTTGCTGGGCCTTGTGCTCTGAGCAAGTTGTAAACTTTGAACTATTTTGATATTAATAATAATAAATTTTTTTAAAAAAAAAAAATAAAAAAAAAAAAGTGCTAGCATAACCAAAGTTTTCCTCATATTTGCATAGAAAAACTAAAAAAAGAGTGTCATGAAAGAGAAAGCATGCCATCCTTCAAAGATTCACATGCAGAAGTTGTCTCAATTGTAAACATAAGAGTTTAATTATTTTAGGAAACGTATTTCTAGAATTTTCAATTAAATTCTTGTGGGGTTCTAGGTGTCCTAATTTAGGTCGGTTTCCTTGTATTATTAGGAAAGACATTACTTGGAGAAACATCTCTAACTAAGGGTCCCTAGAGGTGTAGACATATACAGGTAAAGTTCTTCTTGAAGGGCGGAAAACTTGCTAGAGTTTTGGTCTCTTTGTAGGGTTCTTGTTCTTGTTCTTGTGAAGGTGGGTGGTGTTAGAAGAGGTAAGAGTCTTCTTAGTAATCATCTTTTACGGTAATTGAATAAAATCGTGTTCTTGTCCGTGGTTTTACCCGATTTGGGGTTTCCACGTAAATCCTTGTCTTGTGTGATTGATTTATAGTTTGATTACTTCTCTTGTCGTTATTGGCAACGTTCTTGATTCCCTAAAGATCGTAAGTGTTGTGGTGAAAATCCTAACATCACAAACATGAAAACCTACAAAAATTAACAGTTGAAAGAGAGAAACAATGAGAGAATGAGAGAGGCAGAGAAGGGAAATAGAGATTGAGAGTGGATAAGAGAAAACATTAGGTTTATTTTTCTATTTTTCTCTTTTCTTTCATAAGTTTAAAATTACCATGCTACCCTTCAAGGTGACATTTGTTTACCAAGGGATGTGGTCCATGCGGGTGAGAACAGGTGGAAGACTAATAACAACAATGCATCTAATTTGATGTTTCTAACTTAACTTTTGAAATAGTGATAATGGTGTCACAGTTAAAAATATTATGCATTGCACTTGCACACGCAGATTTATCGGATGTTACATGGTGTATCAAATGTAGGAATAAACAAAAAGTTAGGATGTACACTAACATTTTTTTTCTTTTTTTGTATCAGGCCTTAATTGGACGAAGTAAAAAACTTTCATGAATATAGAAAGAAAGACTGGAGAATAAGTATTATGAATTTGGCACTCTCTGTGATGTTATGTTAGTCCTGTTTTAGTTGTTAAGTCTGAATTAATCAAGGAAATGGGGATGGCGAAATGATCAAATGATTTCTAATATACTAGGCAGGCATCACTTGTTGCATCTAGTAGTTTCTCTGCATTATTAGCCTCTTCTCCTTCTCCTTCTTCAGGCGTTCCATACCCATACTTGGTAAGGAACCCTGAACAATTGCCACCACCACCAAAGGCATGGCACATGCCATGATGGGGGTATCTGCTCATTGGAATGTCGTTGTTTCAGTTGTATCACTGGGGGAAAATATGAGAAGGGTACACCAAGCAGCCGAAGCGGCTCCAACTCTATTGTTAATCGAGATGGGTGCAACTTACATAGTGATGATCAGGAATGAAATCACACATGTAGCTTAATTTATGATATAATCGGTTTTGGTTGTTGTTATTTATGTTACGTCTTTTCTAATATATATATATATATATATATACTCCCTCGGTTTTTTTTATTTTAGTCCTAATTTCTATTTTCGTCTGTTTTTTTATCATGCCATATTTCTATTTATAAACATATTTCCCCCTAAAACTTTCACGTATACCCCTGATCTTTTAACTCATAAAAATATTTTTAGTGGGACCTAATAGATAAATTCTCCAACCATATTTGTATAATAAGGAAACAAAATTACCATCATATTTTTTTATTTATCCTTCATTCCATTTTAAAAATAAATTCCTCAAAAAGATTATACTCTTTGACAAATTATATTTTGTCCAAGTATTAAAAGATAATTTTATTTTTATCTTGTTTCCATTTTTGTGTTTGATTTCATTACCTATTAAAACTAAAGTTAACACATTTTGTAATATTAGTCAATTTGGTAATAAAAGGATACTTTGGGAAATCCCTTGGTTTCCTTAATATCTTGACTTCATCAATTTAAACAAACGGAGGGAGTATATATATATCTTTTGAAGTTTTATACAATTATTATCTAACAAGAAGATAGATTTCTCTTGTGTTATATGTGTTACATGTGGTATCACATATGTTATATATAACTGACATCTGTATATATGTATAAGATTTTTTTTTAATGAATATTTTACGTAGCATCAATTTTTAAAATATATCTTAGCAATATACGATTGTAAACTAAAACTTTGTATTCACAATTAAACTTCTAAATTATTAAAAGTAATTTATTTGGATTCCTAATTAAGAAACAAAACCAATTTTTTTTACTAGTTACATCAAATGTTTCAACTTTTTCTTAATTATTCTTACAAATGTTTGAAATTTTTACAGGTAAGCAAGAATCTGCTGAATGCTATCAGTTAAACTACTCCATATGATCATCATGACATGACTTCCGTCAAGTACATATAGTCAAGAAATTCATCGAGAAGGATTAAGTAATGTACTGGAATGGTATGAAACAGAAAAAGAAGGAAAAAAGCTCTGAGAATCGGGCGATGGCTAAGCCAACCCAGATCTAACGGATTCTCAAAAATCTCTTCTCAATTCAGTTATTCTCATCACATCTCTTCCCCAATTTTCTTCCTTCATATGCGGATTACCGGCTGGTCTAGATTCACGGGAGTAAACATCATTATACCCCACCTTCCCTAACCTATATACAGTCGAAACTCTTTAAATTAATAGCCTTGGGACCGGAGAAATTTATTAATTTAGAGAGATTATTAATTTAACGAGTAAAATTTTAGCTTGTCCAAGCCTAGTTGGGATCACGGAATTCTATTATTTTAGAGAGATTATTAACTTAACGAGTATTAATTTAAAGAGTTTCTACTGTATGTTTATTGGGGTATAATCCCATTAGCAGCACGCCTCTACCTACTCTAGCAATAAGTTTTTCATTTACTACTCTCTCGATGGATTTGCTGGAAGGAGCTTGCTACTGCATGGACTCAAGTTTACACCTGTTCAATTACTTCTGTCGGCTTTGTCGATTTTCTAGTTTTCCGTTGTGCTTTATCTTCTTACTCCTCTCAGTCGTTAACCCTGACAAAATCCTTTCTTGGATGTATACGCCTTCCTTTTTTCTACCTCGAGGTAACTTTAACATTGCTCCTCAATGCAATTTTTCGATGAATCCAAGTGGGTTACAATGATCTTTTAAACCCTATTAATATACCCACTTATCCCCCATCTCCTTATACTTTTCAACACCTTTCTACTGATATCAATTTCTCAAGGTTCTTCCATATTCGTATCTGGTAGATTCTGCACCTTTACTATCACCAACTTTGCACTGTTTTATCATGAGTTCTTCACGTCAACCACCTGATATCAATGAAGTACCAATTACAGCTGTCAAAGTTTTGGGTAATGCCACTGCGTATCTCACCATTAGGAATCGTATTAAAACTTTCTGGTTATCGATTCGTGTCCAATCTGTGTAAGGTAGTGGTACTAAAGGAGTTCTGAAGATCACATTCCACAACCTGCAAGACAAGAAAACAATACTGCTCTCGGCTACTTGGACCCTTGGTGAGTACAATGTTATAGTTGAGGATTGGCTCAAATTTGAAACTAACCCATCTGACTGTTTTGATAAGCTAGTTTCTTTGTTCAGTTACACAACCTCCCTCCTAACTCTACCAACATTCAAGCCCTGTCTTCAGTGCTCAGAAAGGCTGGGAAAGTTCTATATGTGGATCTCTCACAATCTATATCCAGAGCATTACTTACTATGACCTTAAAATATCCATTCTCACCTGGTCATTATACTGTCTATAAGGGAGTTAGAGTGTGGGTTAAGTATGTCTATGGAAATCTACGTCAGTATTGTACTACTTGTGGTATTTTAGGACATACAGCTAGATGTTGCTCTAGAACTAACAAGCCTTTTCTTTGCCAATTCAAAGTTCTAAATCCTACTTTCCCTTGGGACAAACTTGACAAGTTCATGAAGGGTTAACTCATCGAACATATGCACGAATTTCAGCAACCACCTCATTCAAATGCATATAGGGTATTTAGAGGTCCAAAATCTTCAACATGTCCGACCTCCACCTATACTGCATCCTCAGTCTTCCCATATAACTCCAGTCATGTTCCACTCTATCCCTGCAACGGGTTTTTAATCTGAGTCGTCTGGATCAAGAGATATGGGGCAACCAAATCTACTACAGGGTGACCAAATTAATGTGGCGGGTTTTAACAGCTTACAGACAAAACAAAGATCTTCTCAGTCTGTTAATACTGACACGTCTGATGTTACCGACAAGGTTGTCCACAACCTAGCACGTGTTCACATCATAGAAGATGAAGACAAATCTTAACATGTGCTGAGTAGATGTGTGGCGGATTCAACCTCACCAAAACAGGTACCCGTATCCATCAGATCTTCACCGGAAACCGAGACTAACCGACCCATGAACCTGCCTATGTTGCAGCTTCTCCATGTTTAAGTTATGTTATTTTATTTTGTTTGAGCTTGGAACTTGTATTTTGAACTAATTTCTTTATGTTGAGTTGAACTTATTTAGTTTTAATTATGTATATGTTAAACTTATTTGGTTTTAATTGTGTGTATGCTAAACTTATTTGGTTTTAATTGTATATTTTTTTCATTATTGATACTTTTAATTTTAACTAAAAATAGATTATATAAATTTTAAATTGCAATCCGATTTTTCAGCCGAGTTTTTCCGATTTCCTCCCCCGAAGTTTTCGCAAATAGCTCAAGGGGTTCGACCGAGTCACCGATTTTTTTCGAGTTAAATTACTTTGCTCAGGTTATTATTTTTAAAGTGTTCGATTTTTTTTTTGTAATAGTGTCATCATGTTCAATTGTAAATGGAATTAGCTCGGGTTATGATAAGAAGTACGATTCACAAAGTATTGACAATGTAAGTATTGATGAATGGGTAAACAAATTCAGAACACCGGCTGGTGCATATTCTCCCAATCCTATGAGTGTTGATTTTTCATTTGTGCATCTATATTACTCACAATCAAAATTGTTATTGTCATTATTAAAAAAAAACATTATTTTTCTAGTCTAGAGTGTGACTAATGTTTTGCTTTTTTTCTTTCCAGGATCCCATAACACCTTACCCCTATCTTTATAAACGGTCTGTGAACTGAATTCTCACATCTCATTTGATAGTGATACAGAGGACCTGAATGAATGATAAAGTAAATGACCGTTTGTTTCCTCATACGAGGTGTCACACTCTCAACCCCTTTAAAGAATTGCGTCCCTACAATTCCAAACCAAACTAATAGGTTTCATGCTCCATTAATTTGGATCCTCAGAGAAGATCCAAGTTTCCTCAAGTGCACGTTCCATACTATACACTCGGGTATTCAAAGATTAAAAAGACTATTAATTGTTTCTGGTTGCCACCCAAACTCTCATTTTTAAGCATTATCCCAAAGGATACAGTTCACAAGTTGTAGTACTATAAGGACCAATCTCATATGTCAGAAAACGGATGTCATTTCACTTCAAAGATTTCACTTCAAAGAGCGTAGACTTTTTCTTCTGTAAGTTATTTAAATGGTTCACGTTCTAACTTTTGATATTTTTTGCTTCTAAAAATAGAAAATGAATTTCCCAAAACATATCCAACACCTTCTTACAAGACATATTTTATCATGTTCGTAGCCATCAATGCGGTGGACGCAACAAGATGCACTGACTATTTACAAATATTAGAATTAAATCAGTGTCTGTTAATAGAAGAAAAGTAATTATAATCATACCAAATCATATAAATCTAATACTTTATGATTCTATTTTGGCATTTATACGTACATAAATGAGAAAATCTCACCTAATGTCAAATAGTAATTAATTAGTAAACCTTAGTGATCGGTTCTCCATCTTTTTAAAACATATTTTCTTGTCAATTATAACTACCACAACATACTAGCTACATGTGATTGTAAAACGTACATTAAACTTATATTCAGAATGTCAATTATAACTACCACAACATACTAGTAGATCAAATCCTTTTAAAAACTTTATATATTTTTCAAATACTCACCAGAATTTTGTAATTATTATTATCAATCAAAATATTTCATTCTCCTCATAATTTATGTTGTTAGTTAATCCAGGCATGTTCATCGCATATGTGCTCTCATTTTTTTAAAGAAATAAATAGAGGTTTTAATGACAAAATATTTCTTTTGATACTACAATGGTTCATTCTGCTAAGTTTTTAGTGAGTTTTATTTGGAAAAGATAAGCTTATATTATACCAAAAAAATCGCATCTATAAATTACATACTATAAGGATAGTATATTCTGGAATATGTTGATATAAAAGCCTCATTGAAACATTAAATAATAATACCACTGTTTTGATCTTCTCCAATGGCTCTAGTTTTAGGTCTGAACACTATCAAGTTTGTAGCAATACTACTCTTAGTGATCAATTTGTATCATGTATTGATACTAGTGGAAGGAAAGATAGACGTTTTATCAGCGAAAGAGGAATTGGAGCTGCAAAGGCAACTCACTATTCTAAATAAATCTCCTATCCAAACAATACATGTATGTATGTATAATATGTTTACATATGATTTCTTTTTCAGTAGAGTTGAATGGCACAAAACTGTATATTATTTACGTTGTGTGTTTTTTGTTTATATCTGTGAAGGCTCCATGGGGTGATGCATATGATTGCATTGAATTTCATAAACAACCTGCATTTGATCATCCTTTACTGAAGAATTATACATTCAAGGTAATTATTGTTATTTTGTTTCTCACATACATACATATAAACATGCATTTATATATTATGTGGTGGTTTCATATGGAAAGTGTGCTGGTTAATTTCTTTTAGATGAGCGAAGATCAGATTGTTTCTACAAAAAACTCGCAACTGGAAACAATGATGAATCAAGTAAATGAGTGCCCAAAAGGGACAATCCCCATTCGTCGTACAACTAAGGAAGATTTAATTAGAGCCAAATTTTTATCATCAAATGGCGTTCGTGATAAACAATATGTAAGTTATTCTTTCTTAGTAGTTTTCACTAGTTTCTACCAAATATTTTCTAATATATTTGGGTAGTACTATTTAGAGAGCAGGTATTTCATATAGAGCACAAGCTACAGGTGAAACAATTTACGGGGCAAAAGGATGGTTTAATTTTTGGAATCCTAGTGTAAACCAAGATCAATTTAGTTCAACTGAAATCGCTCTTTATGCTGGTTCAGGGGAGGAGATCAACGTCCTCAAACATGGATGGACTGTAAGTTTTATATATATATATATATATACATATATCAATTGTTGTATAAGTTCAATTGTGTATATTATCAATAACTATTATAAACATTTTTTTAGTAAGTTGAATTAACTGGGATAAATCTTTACCTGAGTCTGTCAGGTAGATCCACAATTGTATGGGGGTAGCAATCTCACTCGAACTTTTGCATATTGGACTGTAAGTTTCTAAAAGTTATACTCCCTCCGTTCCAATTTACTTGAGGGTTTTGGTTTTGATACACTTGTTTTACATTTGCTAAAATTTGTATTTTTTCACAATTTTTTAACAACACCCAAGCATTATATCTTTTACGTTACATTTCCAAACTCAAATGCATTGATTTTATTAAAAAAATTGTGAAAAATACCAATTGTAGCAAGTGTAAAGCAAGTGTATCAAAACCAAAATCCTCAAGTAAATTGGAACGGAGGGAGTATAACATATGACCAGTTAACCATGTATAACCTTTTTAAAATTTATCATTATTATTATTCTAAACTTTTACTAAAAAGATGGTTTTCATTCTTGAAAAGGGTGGCAGCGGAAACAAAGCAGGTTGTTATAATACTCTTTGCCGTGGTTTTGTTCAAGTTCATGATAAATATACTTTGGATATGCCCATTTACAACTCATCAATAGCCGGTGGCTTACAATATACTCAGACAACATTTATTTCTCTGGTAAGTAATTAAATATAATTGGCAACCGTGTAATGAGAACATATATATTGATACAAGAAAACGATAATTTACAATGTCGGATATGGGATGACTCTAAGAAGATCAAAATTATTTGCGCAGTGAAATTATATTTATATTTGAATTTTTAGAAATTGGAAATTAGCTTTTGATATTGTATCAAATTTTTTTTGTTAGTTTGATATTTTGATTCCTTTGAACACATTATGCGGTATAACAAACAAAATGTGTATGGTGATTATGTTGCAGGAATCAGAGAAATGGTGGTTGACAATCCATGGGGATATTCAAATTGGATATTGGCCGAGTGAACTGTTCCCAGGGTTTGCACCGGGCGCTGGGTGGGTTTACTGGGGTGGTCGTGTAAAGGCTGGTAAAGATGGAGTAAGTCCACCAATGGGGAGTGGTCGACCGATGGATGATTATGCTTATAATAACGGTTATATCGAACGGGTTCAATACGTAGACATGACAAATAATCCTCAAAGACCAGATAATTTTGAATATACTATCGATTGTTTTGAGCATTATAATGCGAGATATTACCCAAACAACGATATCGTTCACTTTGGAGGAACTGGGGGTCGCGATTGCCAATAGATGCAGAGGCTATATATATTTATGCACAATCCTATTATGGAGTGTTAATTTGACATGTTAATTTTTTTTGAAAGTACGGATATGATTCATTTAACTAGTTCAACTGACAGTAAGGTACAACTCGTGGTGTAGTAACACCCATTCTATCATTATTTAAGATATTATATAAGAACGGAGGTGTGACTGCTTCCCAGATAACTGTTGATTGATTCTTTGGATCACGATTTTGTCGTCGAACTGCTTCATTAGCCAACTCATCTGCAGCGCGGTTAGCCTCTCGATATGCATGGGTAATTCGTAGCGTAGTGACATTGAGGAGGATTTGGGTCGCTTCAAATAGGATCCCATGAAGATGCCAAGCCATTCTGCAAAATCTGAAGCATCGATTTCGAATCAGCCTCAAGCCAAACTTTGTTCCACCCGTTTCGAAGAATCATTCTCGCCGCAGTTAGAAGTCCCCAAGATTCTGATGTAATTGCCGTGGAAATTCCAAGTGAGACCGCCATTGCTTGTAATAGGTTCCCATTAGCATTCCTAGCAATAACCCCAATTCCCGCCGATCCCGGATTTCCCTTTGAAGCCCCATCCATATTGATTTTGATCCAATCCTGTTGAGGCGGTTGCCAAGCAATCTGAATTGTAGTAGTTAACCTGGTACTAGTGTTGAGATGTGTAGGCGGCACGTCCGGAAGAAAAGGTATGATATGGGTTCTTGACCACTCGAATTCTTTCCAAAGCACCAGAATGACTTGAAAAATTTTTCCGGGAGGATGTGTAACTCGTTTGTACAGACGATCATTGCGAGCAATCCATATATGCCACATTGTGAAAAGCAATAGGTTCTGTTGCGGTTCTGGAACACAGATATGAAGCATGTCAGTTATTGTTGAAGGCCGTCGAAATGTCGTCGTCGCTGGGTACAAGGACTGGAGCATAAACTCCCATATGAACTGCCAAACTTCAGCTGCAAAGCTACACTTAAAAAATAAATGGTTAGTCGTTTCTCTGAAGTCATAGCAGGTGGTGCAAATTCCCGAATCCAACATATTGCGGGCGTTGAGGACATCAAAAGTTGGGAGGGCCTCATGAATGGCTTTCCACAAGAAAAGCCTGATTTTATATGGGCACGAAAACTTCCAAATACGTCTAGAAAGTTCTGCCGTCTGGGGATCTATTTTTGGGGTGGAGTCGCAATCATTCTGAATCAAACTCTGATACCCTGTTTTGACCGTATAATTTCCCGACGAAGTGAAAGGCCAGATAATCTTATCTTCCTGATTGTGTTGGGGAAGATGAATAGCAAGGATCCGTTGCGCCGTATCTTCGGGAAAAAGTTGAAAAATGAGTTGCTGATTCCAGGATTTGGTGTCTTGATGAAGCAAAGTGGCAACCGAAATGCCAGGGAGTAAGGAATTATTCCTGGCATCAGTTGCAGATTGTAGGGGAATCCATTTGTCAGTCACCGCCGTGTTCTCACCGTTTCCAATCACAGAGAAGGAATGTTCATGCAGAAATGGAGAAACTTTAACCAAACCTTTCCATAGAGGACTTGCTGTAGCTGGTGGTTTGGGAAGAGCAGGGAGGGTAGTCTTCTCCTTAAGATATCTGGTGTGACACAGCGAACTCCAGAGGGTATCCATATGCTGATGAAGCTGCCATACGCGTTTCATCATGAGGGCCTTGTTGTGTTCCTTAGCCTTCCTAATGCTCAGGCCACCTTGTTTGCGAGGTTGAGTAATCTTCCTCCAATTAAGAGTGTGAAGTTTCCTAACGGTACCATCATGGCCCCAGAAGAAATTCCGAGTAATTTGGTCAATTTTGTTGTGCACCTTATCCGGAAGAAGCTGGGTTTGCATAATATGATTTGCCGTAGGAGTGAGGGATGTATTGATAAGTGTTAGGCGTCCTGCCGGATTAAGACATTTGGACATCCATCCCTTGGTCTTCCTCTCATATCTGTTAATGAGTTCAGAATAGTTCGTCGACGAAGATCTGCCATTCGGAAGCTGAACCCCCAGATAAACTGGAATAATGTGTGTGGTGGCCACATGAAAGGAATTCTGTAAAACCTCAATCCATTCCACAGAAAGTTTCGGATGATGTATGATGGTAGACTTTGTCCTGTTAATGTACTGACCAGCCGAGGTCGAATACGTTGTTAAAAGGTTGTTGAGAGCAAGGCAGGTATTCTTATCCGCTGTAAAAGATAGGAGCAAATCATCAGCATACATTAAATGAGTGAATTCATGAGCCTTTCTGCAAATTCTGATTCCCCGGATTTGTTGTGAACTCTGCAAGACAGCAAGATTAGCCGAAAGAACCTCCGCACACAAAATAAAGATATACGGAGATAGAGGATCTCCCTGTCGCAGTCCCCTTTTTGGAACAAAGTTTCCATGCGGAGCCCCATTAATGATGATAGAATACGAAACAGAAGTAACACATAGCATAATGTACTCTACAAATTGCCCAGGGAACCCCATGTATTGCAAGGTGTGTCGAATGAAACCCCAATCCAATGAATCATACGCCTTTTTGATATCTAGCTTGAGCGCAATCTTCGGCGTTGCAGAAGTTGACGTAGAAGTACGAATGTGATGGAATAATTCCGCCGCAATAGCAATGTTTTCCTGGATTGACCTGTCTGGGACAAAGGCACTCTGGAAAGGGCTAATCACAAATGGTAGAATTGGTCGAAGTCTAGCCACAATAATCTTGGAGATGACCTTGTAGATCACATTACATAATCCGATAGGTCTAAAATGTTCCGGTGAGGTTGGGTTATCATTTTTGGGAATAAGCACTATATTTGTCTTATTGATGACTTCATGTAATTGATTATGTATGAAGAAATGTGAAGCCATCTCAAAAATCTGATTACCCGTGATTTCCCAGAAAAGTGCGTAAAACTTACTAGTGAAACCATCCGGACCGGGAGCCTTTTCTGAGCCAATGGAAAACAGTGCATCTTTAACTTCTTGCTGAGTAAGAGGTTGCAATAGGGAGGTTGATTGTCTGGCAGAGATTCTGTTAGTCACACAACCAAAAAGAGCATGATCAATGGTGGTTGCAGGTGCATTATATTGGTTGTGAAAATGTTGTACTATAGAATCCGCAATTTGTTGGGGTTCGAACATCCATGTTCCCGTATCTGACTGAATACTTCTTATGTAATTTTGCCTCCGGCGGATGGTTGCCTTGGTATGAAAGAAAGTGGTGTTAAGATCCCCCTGCTGGAGCCATTCGACACGAGATCTCTGTCTCCAGAAAGAAGCATGACATTCAGATAGCATAGAATGTGTATTGCGGAACTCCTCCTCCTTTTGCAGCCAGAAAGAGAGGTCCTGACCAGTTGCCGTAGCTGCATGTTGTTGAGAGAGACGAATTTGTTCCTCCGCTCCTTGAATCAGAGACGGCAAATGACCAAACGTCTGTCTATCCCACTGAATAAGAGCCGAGGCCGTAGAATCCCCTTTTAGAATAATATTAACACCCGGGTTTGGGTTTTGTCCTTCTGCCCAAGCTGAAGCAACAACTTGCTTACATTGGGGATGTAAAAACCAAGAATGCTCAACCTGGAACCTCTTCACCCGAGGTTTTATGATCACTTTCTCCTCAAGCAAGATAGGAGCGTGGTCGGAAGCCACTCTAGTAAGATGAGTTACCAGTGAGTGTGGGTGTTGTTGTAACCATGTTGGGTTGGAAAGCGCCCTGTCAAGCCTCTCGAAGATCACATCTTGAGCCTCCTGTCTATTAGTCCATGTAAATGGATTACCCTTAAAGCCAAGGTCAAGCAATCCAAACAATTCCAGAAAATCTAAAAAAACCGCAGCTTGTGAAGCGCGAAAAGGCCTACCCCCTTTCTTCTCTGCCTGAGATATCACCTCATTGAAATCCCCAAATAAGAGCCAAGGTAACTGGGTTGGCGAAACCATGGAAATAAATTCCTGCCAAAAATTGGCTCGAGTGGCTGGGTTGGGAGGACCATAAATACATGAAAGGAGCCATGGGGTAGGCTTTGATTGTTGAGTAATCTTCAAATGAATCAAACTTTGGTGGGCAACCAGAATATCTACCTGCAGATGTGAGTTCCATAACACAGCTAGACCTCCACTCCTACCAATACTCGGCACAGCAAAGCTGTCAGAAAAACCCAAAGAGTTTTGAAGATTCAAAATGGCAGGAACGGAAGGTGTAAGAGTTTCTGAAAGGAAGAGTAGATCTGGTTTGTGGATTCGGACAAGTTTTAACAGTCTCTGTTTGGCAGAAGATTTTAGGGCCCCTTGACAATTCCAAGCTAAGTAGCTCATAGAAGAAAAGAAGGTCAGTGAAAGACGCCCAAAAAACCAGACCTTAACTCGGAATTATGGAAGCACAAACAACCCGAATTGAGGAACCCCATTCAACCAGAATTAACTCAGTGAGTCAAAACAGGAAAGCTGAAAGAGGGACAGCAAAAAAAAAAAACAGACACCAACCAGAGAAGAATTGAAGGAAATCAAACAAAGCAACCCACCCAAGGTTGAATTAACACCCCCAGAAGCAAATTAAGAACAAAAATCGGTGTTGAAAAAGGCCAAAAAACCCAGATCTAAAGAGTTAGCTAGAAAAGCTAAAATAACAGCAAGGAAGCAAAATAAACTGAAAAGAGCAAGGAATGAATATGGAGGTAGATTAGTTGATGGAGATGAATAGAACCAGATGAAAGAAGAAAGGAAAAAAACAAGATCGAAGGTGAATCGGTCATAAGTTTTTTGACTCAGGAGTCTCCGATTTAATCGCCACTCCGAAAAAGTTTTTAAGAGAGAGGAAAGTCTAACTAGAGAGAGGGAGATTTTTGCACCTCTAGTTTTTATTCGTCTATCTTTCATAATTTTTGACATGTTAATTGATTGGTAACACAATTAACGAATTATTTTCCTACTATGCGTGTGAAATAAATTATTTCTCTCACTATATTATACCTCCATTCGATACGCTCTTTAATTAATAACTTTCTTTGTCGTTCTGTTATCTGCGTAGGTGTCAGTTAGCCTAGTCAGCGAAAGCATGCACGTGGACAACCCAAAACTATTTTTGTGGAACTTCCAAAACTATCTACTTATATAAAAAAATTAGCATTAAACGCTTCGATTACCCACGATAAAGTCTAGTATAGACGGTCGGATATGGGTACAATGGTTACACTTTTTGTATTCTTTATTTCGTCCTCAGTTCACCATTAGCGCAACAATTCAATCTCCTTCATCACCATTGTTTTTCATAAACTCTCTTTCTCTTCTGTCTCACTAGCTAGTGGTAGTCAGTTCAGTATTCCTTCAAATATTTTAGTATCTGCTTTGAGATCATTTTGTATATTCTTATTAAGCTCTTCTTCCTTTTCAATCTGATATTAAAATTTGTTGTTTACATCCAAATAAAATCTAAGGTTCATAAAAACTCAAAATTAGATCTTCTATTATGTGATTTGTTCTTCAACTCTTAACTCAAACTAAACACTTGTGAATTTCGGCCTAATATTTTTTATATGGTTTGTTTCTAATGAAACCCATCTTAGATTTTAAATGAAGAACAACTGAATGAATTGTGTTAAATCAGGAGAAGAAAAGTAAAATTGAGTAAAACAACAACAGAAACATACATACATGATCATCAACAAAATGAAGAACAACTAAATTAGGAGAAGAGAAGTAAAATTAAAAATGATTGTGTTTAAGTAATTTACAGATAAAAGAGAAGATTGTGTTCGAGTAAGCAGTTGTTTTAAAGGTTTGAATGAGAATTCCAGATCTGAGTTTGTGACAAAACCCAATTCTTGTAACTGCTCCAAGAACCAAAAATTAAACGTCTTAAGAAATCGCAAAACCAATACCGGACACACAATCTTAATCGACTTAGTGTTGATTACAACTATTTTGAATCTACTATGTATTAAACATACCCATTTATCCAAAAATTATATTATTTTGCTTAGGTTATTATTTTTAAAGTGTTCGATTTTCTTAATAGTGTCATCATGTTCAACTGTAGATGGAATTAGCTCGGGTTATGATAAGAAGTACGATTCACAAAGTATTGACAATGTAAGCATTGATGAATGGGTAAACAAATTCAGAACACCGGCTGATGCATATTCTCCCAATCCTATGAGTGTTGATTTTTCATTTGTGCACCTATATTACTCGCAATTGAAATTGTTATTGTCATTATTAAAAATAAAAAACATATTTTTCTAGTCTAGAGTCGGACTAATGTTTTGGTTTTCTTCTTTTCAGGATCCCATAACACCTTACCCCTATCTTTATAATTGGTATGTGAACTGAATTCTCACATCTCATTTGATAGTGATACAGAGGACCTGAATGAATGATAAAGTAAATGACCATTTGTTTCCTCATGCGAGGTGTCACACTCTCAACCTCTTTAAAGAATTGCGCCCCCACAATTCCAAACCAAACTAGTAGGTTTCATGTTCCATTAATTTGGATCCTCAGAGAAGATCCAAGTTTCCTCAAGTGCACGTTCCATACCATACACTCGGGTATCCAAAGATTAAAAAGACTATTAATTGTTTCTGGTTTCCACCCAAGCTCTTATTTTTAAGCATTATCCCAAAGGATACAGTTCACAAGTTGTAGTAGTATAAGGACCAATCTCATATATCAGAAAACGGATGTCGCGGCTCAACGAGAGTCTTACGCCAGCCACTGCTCCAGTATGACAGTGTTCCGCAGCCTGAACCTGAAAAAACTCACAATACTTAAACACGTACAAATTTAGCTATGCGCAGAATATCAAGCATAGCAGAAGCAAATTTACTTCATTGGCTCAAGGCATCCCTTTACCCTTCCTCAACTGGTATACTGCACTGGAAATTTTTCCTTATGTGCACCATGTGTGAAGTGGAGAATGAAACTCTAGGACATATGCCTGACTGACTCTAGCTTCAGTCGTGCTGTTTGGTTTAACACTTTTCCAATCCGTCCATAGTTTTCAACTCTCTCTCTCTCTCTCTTTCCATAGTAAAGTAGGAGTGGGTAGTTTTGTTGCCCACAAGAAAAGAATACATATTTCCGTGGAGTGAG
>JAJJMA010126026.1:0-15014 GCA_023529015.1 Papaver nudicaule | reverse complement strand
AGTACTCTTGAGCAAGAGTCCAGTGGATTATAGTTGAGGGCGTCTAAAACGTCTAAGTACTGGTTAAGCCCAGAACTTCCAGTGGATCCAAGTTAAACCCTAATCTGAATGACGACGGTTCCCGAACCGTTCGGGAACAGTGACTTAGGAAAAACTCCTGAGTTCCAAAGTGTCAATTTGTACGCGTACCTTAGTGAACCTCAGATTCGATGCTTTTGGCTGTGATTCAGATGGACGGTTTGCGAACCGTCCAAAGTGAATATTCTCTGGGATTTTCACTCGGGTCAAACTCTGACTCCTTATCACTTAGTTGGACTTGATTATCACAAAAATATCTTTTGTGGTCCATCTAACGATTCTCAATGTGTCAATAAGACAAAAATTATCTCTGGTTTGTTGGTATCTATTTTGAAGTGTTTATGAGCTAATAAAACACTTGGCAGATAAATGATAAAAGATTTCCAATTGAGATAAATCTAGGTTTCTTGGTTTGCAAGTTAGGGTTTCCTAAACTTGTGGAACAAGTAACTAGTTGCTTTATTCCAACGCAACCTATCTTGTTGAGTGCTATAAATAGAGGTGCCTAAGGACGAAAACCGCAAGCATCAAGCATACGTGAAGATTCCCTTTGGAAGTGATCGTAAAACTCTTTTCGCTTCGGTGAATGTTTGCTGTGGTATAGTCATCCTCTATTAGGTAGCAGTTCCTCTTGGGATTTACCTACGACTATAAAGACTTCTCTTGAGAGTTGGGAAGCACAGGTAGGAGATTGAGACCTTAGTGGTTGAAATTGGAGTAAACTATAACCTAGGTAACCTAATTACGTTCTTATCTATTCTACGGTCCTTCTCTTCTGATATAAGGCCATTCAAGAACTGATACGTTACATACAAGGTTTAAAGGAAGCAACGCACGGCTGCACTCGGTGTTGTAATACCTAGTTAGCTCCAGTTGTATAAGTTTCTTAAGTGATTCTTCGTGTACAACTTAGGTAGAGACAAGTTGGGCATAGTTTACTCGGTTTACTTGTCAGCCCCCGCTTGTAAGTAGATTTCCGTATGACCTGGAGAAATCTGAAGGAAGTCACTTTGTGTATGTCAAACTGATAGAGGACAGTTCAAACATACAGTTGATAATTGAGGTTGCAAATCCGGAATTATTAACACAAGCCTTTAACAGCGGTTAAAGCAACTCATATGCCTGTAAAGGACGTCAGCTAGGGGAATCAAGTGTGTGACGATCTGTGGGGGATCTAGAGACGTAAGGAGTGTGACAGTAGCCAGTCGCTTGGAGGGTGGAATTGGTCTCTGCTACATCTTAGACCGAAGTTTATAGTAGGCTAGTGTTTGTAGACAGTTTGTATTGTGCGGTGTTCAATCTGGACGAGGTCCCGTGGTTTTTTTACAGGTCGTAGTTTCCTCGTTAAAAAAATCTCTGGTGTCTTGTGTGCTTTACTTTCCGCATTATATTCTCTGATCATATAATTAAAGCAAACACAAGAAGTATGTTTTATAAACCTGATCGTTGTCCCCAATCCATCCATTGGATTTACCAAGACCATGTCTTGCGTTGGACTGATCCTTGTGATCCAAACTAAGGTTAACAAATCTGGATATTGATTTTTGAGATCATCCAGATCTGACCATAAGTCTCACGAGCCCAAACGAAAAGTTGGTTGTATTCGGTACCCCTGTTTTTTCAAGTACTTTCTTTGATGGTTCCACAAGCCTCTTGACTTCGTCTCGCTCTTCCAGGGATAATTTTTTTATCGAATGTACCTTGGGCCGCCTGTTCCTTAATTTCTTCCAATGCGACGTGCTCCCTTTGGTATTTCCGAAGATCCTGCAATGTTTCGACATTTCCGAGAAGAGTTTTTCGTACAAAGGATGTCCTTTATCTAGAGCATTCAAATAGGCTCGAACTTTGTCCTTTCGGGCATCATTCATTTCTATGGCGCCATTCCCTACTTCCACGCATTGTGCGGTCCATCTTTTGGTAGATTCTTTGGGTTTGACTTTGATGCTGAACAATTTCTCCACCCCGGGCTTTGATGAGTTGTTGTAGAGGCAATTAAGTATGAAGACTTTGGATAGTTCTTCGAAAGATGAAATCGAGCTTGCTGACAGACCATCATACCAAGCTAAGGCCTATCCCTTTGAACTGGATGGGAAATATTTGCAGAGAACCTCATCTTTGTCCGCTCAAGCCAGGAATAATCTTTGGTACATTTTAATATGTAGAGTCGCATCCCCAGTTCCATCGAAGATAGAGTTAAAAACGGCATGGTGCATTGAACTGGTATGGGCTTGCTTAGAAGTTCGGGGCTCAATGGCGAGCGGTTGACATCGTTAATTGCTTGGTTCCACTTTACTTTATCTGATGATTGAATCATATTGTCGAAGAGCTCTGCTCACATCGATTTGATTTGTTCCATCATGACTTGTTGCAATGCTAAGGTCTCAGCATCCTTTCTCGCCTGCTCGTTCTCGTATACCAGTTGTATGATGTTACCTCTTGGTCGTATGCTAGGCTCAATCCTCCCGCTTGATTCCGCTTTCCCACGCTCATTTAGTTGTCTATATGCCTCGGTGTTGTTTCTTTATGTGGAGGGCCGTTTTGAATGCGAATTTTCATGTGGACGAGAGTGCCCTTCGCTGCTTCGTTTGTAGTTCGAAGCTGATTTTTCAACAGCTTTCTTGTTTGCTTCGGCTAATTGTTGCTGAGCTTTCTTATTTTTTATTTTTCCTCATTAGTTTACCGAATTGTGCAGCCCTCACGGTTCCCTCCTCGGTTGGCTGATGTGCTTGGATTACTTCATTTGGGATTTCTTCTTCTTCGTCATCATCTTCCTCCTCTACTTCGTGAATTTTCTGCTGTGGAATTCCGTCCTCTTCTGGAAATCCTTCCACCTCTGGTCTCAGATCTTCTACTAGTACTTCATCTTCGTTTACTTGCTCCTTATGTTGGACTGTACTTGCCGCTATTTCTGGTGATAGTCCTTTACTGGTTGATAATCTGGTATAATGCCTCGAAGAGCCTGTCCCCTGTCTCGATGAGTCTAGTCCTTGTCTCGGCATCTGATTTGACTTCGAAGTCATGATGACATTGACCTGCAAAAAGTAGTAAACCCGTGAGGTCCAAGGTGGCTACCGCAGTGTACTATGGGTCTGACATGCACCCTAACAGTTGTAGCCGATTCTGGCATGCTAGATTTTAGGGAGGATTGCATGTGTACAACCCAATAAGATTTCTAGGTTAAAAGATCTTTTCGTGACTATTCCTTTTAACCGTTTTGGTTTGCTCAAATCTACCTTCCAAATATGGAGGTTCTGGAAATCTTGCCCTAACTTTTTTCGAAGAGAATGTTGCTAGATCTGAAAGTTACAAAACTACTTTCCTAATATAGATTTGGTAGAAAAACCCTAAAATAACCCTAAACTAATTTATGCAACATGGATCATATGCGAGATTTTAAGGGTATTTGCTAGAAATTGGAATAACAGATTCCGAATCGAAACCCCACTTTTCTTAAAATTTGGTGATAATTCTTTCTTTTTGTGAAATCTTTGCTGGAAAAACTTTTTGCTTTTGACTAGATCTATGTGTTTCAAGCTTAGATTCATTGAACAAACATTGATCTTATCATTTTGACGATTTGTTCAAAACTCTTGGGCATGCTAAAGCTTAAGATCTTTAGACACCCAAGGTGGTGGAGCTTATAATAAGTAAAGAATGGTAAAATGGAGGAAAATCTTGAAAACCCTAGGAAAATTTTTTCTAAAAAAATTGAAAACCACAAAAATCACAGGCAAACCTAAGTTATTTTAATCAGTCCCTGTTTCTAGCGCCAAACTGTGTTAGTATAAAATCTGCATAGAGACTTGATACCAAACAGCCAAGAGATATTTACATACAATTGATAATTTAAAGGGTATTGCTTATAATAAAAAGGATTACGAGATTCATAAAAACAGTTTCGAGATTGATCTTTATATGCATAAATCAAGATGAAGATCTAAGTATTATTGAAACTAGCATTTCTCTGGCTACTTACAACATGGAAATTGATCTTAGAGACCTGGGGAGATACTAACCTAATCTCACCCACACGTCCCAAGACTTTACCCCAAAAAAATCCAACCCCTACAATGGAGACCGAGCTCGCCTTATATAGGCTAAGACGAAAGTGGATTACAGCTAATAAGAAGAACTACACAATCGTGGTGGTGTCAGAGCTTGTCGAGTAAGTCGGTGGTCTTCGGAATGTCTTCGAAGTTATCTTGTTGTACTCGGAGCCTTATCTTCGAGGCTGACTGTTATTTCGTAACTCTTCAATATCTCGGGGTTTTTGCTCCTCCAAAGGTGTCCGATTCTTCGTTGTCCTTTTAGGTTCTCGGTATCTTCCTTCCTTCGTGTTGTATCACGAGTTATGATCCTTCTGAGCTACTTGGTGCTTCGAGCTTAGTCTTCCCTTTAGGTGCTCCTTTACCGAGAAGTTATCTGGTGTCTCGGTGGCTTTATACCCCAACAATTTGAGTTGGAACCGTAACTACACAGTTTGAGTTACCCTCCTTCCCGATATTATTCTCTGGGTTCACGAACCTTGTGCTCGGTTTACAATCCAATCTTTTGGTCCACAAACCTTCTTATGATTCAAGGTGTAGTTTTCACACGCTTAACCACTTGTAGACTTAGGCTGAGAAGTTTAAATATAGACCCAGAGAAAACTATTAATGGACTTCTTTGTTCGTGAGCTTGCTTGAGCCCTCATATAAGGTTGCTTAAATATATTAAGCTAAACCTCCTTTGACGATTATAAATGAAGGACCTCCTGCAACAAATACCGCAAATCCTATACACATCTGTGTATCCTTGTTGCAAGGTTAGTCGTCCTCTCAAAACCTTTTTAGGTTACAACTATTATAAAAACTTCACTTGGGAATTCGTGAAGTACATGTTGGATTTTTTAATCCTTGATCATGTATCTTCTATTGGTTGATTCTTTATTGTTTATCCTAAGTCCCTTTCTCTTCTGTTATGAATTCATTCAAGAACGATCAATCATAAATTAACATTTGATAGAAACTTCGTAAGGATGCGAGTACGTTTGTAGACCGTAGATGTTCTGGTAAAAATATGATATAGACCTAGGGTAAAGATTGCACTGGGGGAGTAATATAAATAGGTTTTCTATAAGTTATGAAGAGGGTAAACCCTAATTGATTAAAAAACACTCGATTTCCATTAACCGTGATTAACTATCTTAAGGAAACCCAACTCAGGAGTCATATTAATTAGAGGCAACATAGCATTTCTCTTCACGAAGGACTGTGGAGCAACATTAGGCTTTAAAGGACGTCAGTTAAGGGAATCAAGTGCATAGATTCTTGCGAGGGCCAAGAGACGTAAGAGCAAAACTGCAGTTGAATTGCTTGGAGGGTTAATTCGGTCTCAACTATATTTCAGTTTGCAGTCTAATAGTAGACTAGTGTTTGTAGCGGCTTACTGGACGAGGTTCAGGGGTTTTCTGTTGGATAGAGATTTCCTTGTTAACAAAATTATGGTATCTTGCATTCATTTATATTCTGCATTATATTCTCCAGCACGAAAGTCATCTCACATCCTTGAATGTTTTCTTATAATAAGTATTGCTGAAGACTCAGCGTCCAATGATTGCAAAACCAATAATTCAACACAAGTTGACTCGCACAACGAGTCATAGACATTATTCAACAGAGATGTCAAACGTGTCACAAATTGGGGGATTTACATTAGGATTTTGGTCTGGCGGTCTATGGTAGTTGTGGCGTGGCACCCACTTAGAAATAGGTTATGTTCATGGGAAATACTGGCGTAGTGGGTAGTGGACATTACTAGCAGTTAGGCTATCTCCACGGGAGTAACTCCATCATTCCACTATCTCCACTTTACCATTTCCCTCCACGATTAACAAGAGATCGGTGTATTTCTGAACATGATATAAATAGATGATTCCATCTATTTTCCAATGATAACTCAACTTAAAACAACCAGAACTTGAAATCCAATTCAATTCATAACTCACGGCTAGTGAAAACCTTGCAAAATCCTAGGGAAAACCAAGTTGTCTCCGACAACCACCATTTTCCTAAGTTGTTCAGAAACCACAAAATACCTTTCCAACCAGAAATACCTGATCTAGGTCTTTCTCTGCTTCCCTCCCGAAGACCAACCCTATCTCCTCATCTGTGACCGAAGCAAATCTGGAACGACCATTTTCTTGGTTTAGGCTAGATTTGTTCGACTTTGATCTCTCGAACTTGAAAGTACTCTTTTGTTGTATATTGTTTTTCACCATAAAACGATGATATAACCAGATTCCGTCTGAATAACAGAGCCCCTGCTGAACTACCGCCGATTGAAACAGTAGAAAAAGAGACGTCGGTTCGCGAACCAGATGCTACTGGTGTAGTTATGACTGTGATCGATACAGAGAATGACCACAAAAAAGACGATGATGTAGAGGAAGAAGTAGAGCCAACTGCTCCTGAACAACCTCTATGGGTCCGTCTAGTCATGTAACTGATGACATTATTTGAGAAACATTCACTACAAAAGTGATGACAAGGCAACAAGCACAAAATATCCGTCATCATGCTTGTTACCTGTCTAATATTGAACCAATAAATGTTAACGAAGCACTACAGGATTCTGTATGGATTAATGCTATGCAAGAAGAGCTTAGTGAGTTTGTAATGTAGCGGAAACGTATAGGTTGGATAAAAGATTCAATAAACGATGAAAACTATGTGAGATCAATAGGTTCACAAAAGTAATAGGAGAACTAGAGAATAATAACTAAGAAATAACTTTGATACATCAAATGATAATATTGAATGTGTGTATTCTCTACAATATTAGGCCTTTTTATATATATGCTTAAAGATTCCTAATAATACTAGAACCAAGAAAAGGAAATCAAACTAAAGGAGGAAATCAAACTAAACTAGGAAATAAGCCAAAGCTAGGAAAATGAAATCATAAATAAAGACATAAACTATAAATAAATAACTGTTTGACCTAGATGTTCTACATCAGGCTCCCCTTCTTGAAGAGAACTCGACCTCGAGTTCGGTATAAGAAGACACACATCGTCGCCAGGGAAATAAGGAAAGATATCCTTGACGTTGAATGTAGACGATATGTTCATTTTGGCTGGGAGGTCAACGACATACGCATTGTCACTAATCTTCTTAAGAATCCGTATAGGTCCAATCTTCTTGTACTTAGTCTTGTTGTAGGTACCCGTAGGAAACAGTCCTTGCTCAAGTATACCATAACAAGATCACCAACATCATAAGACCAAAAACGACGATGAAGATCGGCTTCTAGCTTATACTTGACATTTGCAGCTTCAAGTTCTTCTTTACCAGATCTTGTAGCACTTGAAGAGATTCAATCATGTGATCAACTGCAACATTGGAACTAGGAATATATGGAAAACAAGCGAGATCCAATGTGTGGTTAGGAACCTTAGAATAGATGATTTGAAACGGAGCATTACCGGTAGTCGATTAGGAACCGACTTGTAGGCAAACTCAACTTGAGCTAGAGATAAATACCATTGTCAAGGCTTTTCTCCTGATAAGCAGCGAATAAGTGTTAGGGCATTGTCCGGTCAAACCCACTAGCGTTGGTATGTCAAGATGGTTGTCAGTTTTAGGTGTCAAAACACAATTCTTGATTTAGCCTACAAGAGTTTAGATTTCGGAATTGGGATATAGACTAAGTAGTAGAGACCTTAAAGACGAAGACTGTGAAGACAAAGAAGACATCATTTATTCTTCATAGACAAAAGGTTAGTAGGAGTTATGACTATTATGGAAATTCTTCTATTCTACTTTCTCTATCTTTCGAAATAGTCGGCTACTTAAGTAGAGATACTAATAGCGATTGAGATCGTGTTCTTGTCTACATGACCATGTGTTATGTTGGTATTTGTTCCCACGAATACTAAGTTTACAAGAATGCATGAGATAGATTCGATACCATTTGTCCATTGCAATGGTTTGCTTTCAAATCACTTGTTGGATATGGGTGAGTCTAAAGGAGTACTCTTGAGCAAGAGTCCAGTGGATTATAGTTGAGGGCGTCTAAAACGTCTAAGTACTGGTTAAGCCCAGAACTTCCAGTGGATCCAAGTTAAACCCTAATCTGAATGACGACGGTTCCCGAACCGTTCGGGAACAGTGACTTAGGAAAAACTCCTGAGTTCCAAAGTGTCAATTTGTACGCGTACCTTAGTGAACCTCAGATTCGATGCTTTTGGCTGTGATTCAGATGGACGGTTTGCGAACCGTCCAAAGTGAATATTCTCTGGGATTTTCACTCGGGTCAAACTCTGACTCCTTATCACTTAGTTGGACTTGATTATCACAAAAATATCTTTTGTGGTCCATCTAACGATTCTCAATGTGTCAATAAGACAAAAATTATCTCTGGTTTGTTGGTATCTATTTTGAAGTGTTTATGAGCTAATAAAACACTTGGCAGATAAATGATAAAAGATTTCCAATTGAGATAAATCTAGGTTTCTTGGTTTGCAAGTTAGGGTTTCCTAAACTTGTGGAACAAGTAACTAGTTGCTTTATTCCAACGCAACCTATCTTGTTGAGTGCTATAAATAGAGGTGCCTAAGGACGAAAACCGCAAGCATCAAGCATACGTGAAGATTCCCTTTGGAAGTGATCGTAAAACTCTTTTCGCTTCGGTGAATGTTTGCTGTGGTATAGTCATCCTCTATTAGGTAGCAGTTCCTCTTGGGATTTACCTACGACTATAAAGACTTCTCTTGAGAGTTGGGAAGCACAGGTAGGAGATTGAGACCTTAGTGGTTGAAATTGGAGTAAACTATAACCTAGGTAACCTAATTACGTTCTTATCTATTCTACGGTCCTTCTCTTCTGATATAAGGCCATTCAAGAACTGATACGTTACATACAAGGTTTAAAGGAAGCAACGCACGGCTGCACTCGGTGTTGTAATACCTAGTTAGCTCCAGTTGTATAAGTTTCTTAAGTGATTCTTCGTGTACAACTTAGGTAGAGACAAGTTGGGCATAGTTTACTCGGTTTACTTGTCAGCCCCCGCTTGTAAGTAGATTTCCGTATGACCTGGAGAAATCTGAAGGAAGTCACTTTGTGTATGTCAAACTGATAGAGGACAGTTCAAACATACAGTTGATAATTGAGGTTGCAAATCCGGAATTATTAACACAAGCCTTTAACAGCGGTTAAAGCAACTCATATGCCTGTAAAGGACGTCAGCTAGGGGAATCAAGTGTGTGACGATCTGTGGGGGATCTAGAGACGTAAGGAGTGTGACAGTAGCCAGTCGCTTGGAGGGTGGAATTGGTCTCTGCTACATCTTAGACCGAAGTTTATAGTAGGCTAGTGTTTGTAGACAGTTTGTATTGTGCGGTGTTCAATCTGGACGAGGTCCCGTGGTTTTTTTACAGGTCGTAGTTTCCTCGTTAAAAAAATCTCTGGTGTCTTGTGTGCTTTACTTTCCGCATTATATTCTCTGATTATATAATTAAAGCAAACATAAGAAGTACGTTATTATAAACCCGATCGTTGTCCTCAATCCATCCCTTGGATTTACCAAGACCCTGTCTTGCGTTGGACTGATCCTTGTGATCCAAACTCAGGTTAACAGATCTGGATATTGATTTTTGATATCGTCCAGATCTGACCATAAGTCTCACGAGCCCCAACAAAAACTTGGTTGTATTTCGGTACCCCTGCTTTTTCAATAAGATTGCCCAAAGTGCGGTTCACCACTTCAGTTTGACCATCAGTTTGAGGGTGAGCCGTGCAGCTAAATTGCAGTTTGATTTGTAAACGAGTCAAAGTATTTTCCAAAACCAACTTAAAAACTTGGTGTCTCTATCATAGGTAATGCTCTTAGGAATTCCATGTAAGCGGACGATCTCTCGGAATAATAGATTTGCTGTAGTCACTGCATCCATAGTCTTCTTGCAAGGAATAAAGTGAGCCATCTTTGAAAATCGATCAACAACCACAAAAACAGAATCATGAGCTTGTTGAGTTCTTGGTGAACCTAGCACAAAATCCATTAATAAATCTTCCCAAGTAGCATTTGGAACGGGAAGCGGAATGTATAGTCCCGTGTTTTGTGCATGTCCTCTACTACGTTGGTAAATCATACAACGTCGTACAAAGTCATTAACATCCTTTTTTAGAGAACTCCAGAAGTAACGAGCTTCCATGAGAGAAATAGTTTTTTCTCTACCAAAGTGGCCAGAAAGACCACCACAATGCAACTCCTTAATAAGGTGTTCACGGATGGAACCATCGGGAATACATAAACGGTTTCCTTTAAATAGAAAACCATCATGTAAAGTAAAGTCACCGGTACCTTCTTGTTTGGAGGAACACTTTTTCCATAGTACAGAGAAGTCGGGATCGGTAGAATACAAATCATTAAGGGAGTCGAATGCAATTACTTCAGCAAGGACAGTAACGAGGAGTAACTCACGAGTGTTATGATTAATAAAACGGCTAAGTGCATCGGCAACCTTATTGTTCAAACCGGACTTATGCTGAATAGATAATGTATATTCCTGCAAGGTATAAATCCATCCGGAATGCATCCGATTAAATGGTGTTTGATTCTGAATGTACTTGAGTGTTTGGTGATCAGTGTATAAGACAAATCCCTATGTATTAAGTAATCTCTCCACTTTCGTAGCGCACGAATCACCACATAGATTTCCAATTCATAGGTAGACCACTTTTGACGAGCTTCTATGAGGCTTTCACTAAGAAATTCAATAGGCTTACTTTCTTGATATAAAACTGCACCAATACCTTGTTTTGAAGCATCACAATGAACTTTAAACAGTTTGTCAAAGCCAGGTAGTGCAAGAATGAAAGCAGAAGTAAGCTTTTGTTTTAATAGTTGAAAACTTGATTCGGCTTCATCAGACCATATGAATTGCTTGTTCTTCCAACTATTAGGGATGGGAGATGCAATAGAGCTGAAATCTCTAATAAATCGACGATAGAAATAAGTTAAACCATAAAAACTATGAGCTTCAGATGTTGTCTTTGGAGTAGGCCAAACCCAAATAACTGTAATTTTCGAATCATCTACGTATCCCCTCAGCAGAAACAACATATCCCAAAAATACAACCTTAGTGGTGAAAAAGTGACACTTCTTTAGGCTGATAAACAACTCATTCTCCCGGAGAACATTGAAACCCACAAGTGAGAACGATGTTCCTCGTCGGATTTTGAATAAATAAGGATGTCATCGAAATAAACCACAACAAACTTACCAATAAATGGTTATAGGACTTGATTCATAAGTCTCATGAATGTGCTTGGAGCATTGGACAAACCAAAAGGCATAACAAGCCACTCGAAGAGACCATCCTTTGTTTTAAACGCAGTTTTCCACTCATCCCCAGGCTTAATTCTGATTTGATGATACCCGCTCTTGAGATAAATCTTTGAAAATATCTTAGAACCTGAGAGCATGTCAAGCATATCATCCAATCTTGGAATTGGAAAACGGTAGCGAATGCTGATTCTATTAACAACTCTACTATCAACACACATACGCCAGGTGCCATCTTTTTTAGGCACAAGAAGAGCTGGGACGGCACAAGGGCTCAAACTAGGTTGTATAAACCTTTGGAAAACAACTCATCAATTTGATATCGAATAATACCATTTTCCTTAGGGCTCATACGGTAGTGTGGAAGATTAGGCAATAAGATCAATTCGGTGTTGAATATTTCTCATAGGTGGTAGAGAATCGGGCAATTCAGATGGTAGAACACATGCAAACTCATCTAGCAACGACTGCACTTGTGTAGGAACGACCGTAGGAGGATCAGGAGAGGAAGGGTGTACAAGTGAGGCATATATGGTACCTAATTCTTGCACATCAACCATTATATCCGGCGAAACAAACATTGTGACATCTTCTTGTTGTAGACTTGGCTTAGGCTTCGCATAAGATGGTTGCAAGATGACCTTCTTACCGTTATAGATGAATGAATAAGTATTAGATTTACCTCGATAAGTTACATCTATATCATATAGCCATGGGCGACCAAGTAGTAGATGGCAAGCAGTAATATCCATGACATCACAAACCAATCTCATTGTATACTCCATTGTTGAAAGACACGAGACATTGAGAGTCCAAGTTATTTTTGCTATTATCATCAACCCAACCGATGGAATATGGTGTAGGGTGTGGATGAGTAAGCAATTGGAGCATAGCGACTAGTCTTGAAGAAATAATATTTTGTTAACTACCACTATCAAAGATCATATCGCAGACTTTGTCTTGCACCCGACATTGCCTACGAAATAGACGATTACGAGTTGGAGAGTCTACACGAGGAATGGATAATAGATTTTGAATAACACATGAGATAACTTCACCTTCTTCTCCGTAAGTATCAATAGATTCCAGTTTCTCTTCAAATTCCTCAGGTTCTTCCCGATACACATTAATGCCCTCTTATTAAGTCATCAATGTACGACGACGACTTGATAGGTGTCCGGTTTGCTGACACTTGTAACATCGATTTCCCGTTGGGTATGCATAAGGGTTTTGAGGTTTAGTCTGTGTGGGTTGTTCATTAGCAGTTGGTGGAGGTGGCAGAGGTGGTATAGGCTTGGTGTGGAAAGGATATGGTTGAGTGAAAGTAGGGGTTGGTGAGGGAGTATGAGACTGGTATTGCGAAGGTTGTCGTTGAGGTGAAAAATTCTGAAATGAAGGTCTTCGAGGGCCCGAGAATGAGGATTTCGAGTATGGTTTTGGGGAAAGCATAAAAGATTATATCTTAAGGGCATTGTTTATGACCGCATGAAGAGAAGTATATTATTAAGTAGCCAACCTTTCTTAAATACTCCAATCAAGACCATTAATGAATCGTCAGATTGTTTGATCAACCGTCTCATTCAGCTGATTCCAAGACAACAAACGGGAAAATTCAGTCACATATTCTTGTACTGTGCGGTTACCTTGACGACAGTTTTGTAAGATGATGAACAAGGTTTGCATGTACTCCGGGGGCAGAAATATTTGTTTCAACAATTGTTTCATGGCTATCCAAGTTTGAACTTGTCGGTATCCTTGGTTAGCTCATTCGAGTTGAAGATGATCCCACCATAAGGAGTCTGGACCCGTAAGCTTGAAAGCAACAATATCTACTTGTTGATCTTACGGTATACGCATATATGCAAGGAACCGATCAACCATACACAACCAATCAAGAAAATCTTCAAGGTGTAAGAGTCCATCAAACAGAGGTATGTCAGCCTTAGGACGATAAGTTTGTGGACTTCCATTATTCCTATGGTGGCGTTGTGGTAGAGGAGGATGATAATATTGGTTCATCCTCTGCATCATATGGTTGTTATTTTGAAGAGGTTTTATGCAAGTTAACGGGAATAGAATATGGATCAAAATCTTCCGAGAATTCAAATTGTGGGGTTGTATAAGGTGGACGGGTAGAGTAGGTTGGGATAGTGTATAATTGATGGGTAGATTGTTGACGTAGAAAAGTGGTATCATGGCTGTAGGAAGGTTGGGAAGTGATTGGGGTTGTTACGAGGGGAGGTTGGGAAGTGGTTGGGGGAGTTTTGAGAGGTGGTTGGGAAGATGATGGGTGGGGTATGATAGAAGGTTGGGAAGTGGGTGGGGTATGATAGGAGGTTGGGAAGTGGGAGGGGTAGAAGTATGAGGGTGAACGAATTGCTCTTTCGATTTCTTCTTTCCCTCTATCACAATGTGTTTAGAAAACGACTCTTTGGGATTTGCAAAGCTTTTGTCTATATCATCTTTCACTTCCTTCTTAAGATCAATTTTCAATGCTTGCATATCAGCTGCTAGGTTTTCTTTCAATTCCTTCTTCAATTCTTCAAGCTTTTTACTATCAGTCATGTTAGTGGAGGATCTCAATCGAGGCTCTGATACCACTTAATGTAGCGGAAGCGTATAGGTTGGATAAAGATTCAATAAACGATGAAAACTAGTGTGAGATCAATAGATTCACAAAAGTAATAGGAGAACTAGAGAATAATAACTAAGAAACAACTTTGATAAATCAAATAATAATATTGAATGTGTGTATTCTCTACAATAGTAGGCCTTCTTATATATAGACTTAAAGCTTCCTAATAATACTAGAACCAAGAAAAGGAAATCAAACTAAACTAGGAAATAAGCCAAAGCTAGGAAAAGGAAATCATAAATAAAGACATAAACTATAAATTGATAATTGTTTGACCAATTCAAACAGTGGTGACTTTGTCAACTGGATGTTCTACATCAGTTTGAACGAAAAAAAATGTTTGGACACTTGTTGATCGGCCACCAAACATAAATGTTGTAGGTACAAAATGGATTTTCAAGAATAAGTCTGACGAGTTTGGCACTGTTGTAAGAAACAAAGCCAGACTAGTAACTCAAGGTTTCTCTCAAATTGAAGGGATTGACTTTGACGAGACTTTTGCTCCTGTAACAAGACTTGAACGGTTGCACCCATAATACTTCTACTTGCTCATGCATGTCATCTGAAAATAAAACTATATCAGATGGACATCAAATCAACATTTCTTAATGGGGATTTGAAGGAAAAAGTCTTTGTTGCTCAACCAAAAGGTTTTGAGGTCCCAACTAATCCAAACAAAGTGTATCGGCTAAGAAAAGCACTTTATGGATTAAAACTAATGGGGCTTGGTTTGAGAGGTTAACAACCTCCTTGTTAGGGAAAGGTTTTATCAGGGGAGGTGACGACAAAACCCTGTTTATAAAATGGTATGTAAGGATTGTGTAATTGCCCAAATCTATGTTGATGACATAATATTTGGTTCCACATCGGAAAAGCTTACCAAGGAATTCCAAACCTCATTGAGTAAAGAATTCCAGATGAGTAATGTAGGAGAACGAAAATTATTTCTTGGAATACAAGTTCAACGACACGAAA